>JASDQU010306251.1:126083-136372 GCA_032191745.1 Picea mariana
CAGGGGTGCCTGCTATCTCCCTTTCTCTTTCTAGTGATTGCGAAGGTGTTAATCGAGCTCATAAAAGAGGCTTGTCTTGTGGGAAATATCAAGGGGGTGAAGGTAACGGAATCAGAGTCTTTATCTCATCTTCTCTTTGTGGATGAAATCCTTTGTTTCTCACAAGGCTCTTCTCAAATTTTCCTATCACTTAAATGTATAATGGACCTATTTTTCCAAGCTACAAGTATGGAAATAAACTACTGTAAGTATTGTATTATTCCTCATCATTTTTTAGAATTCACTCTTAAAAGGAACGAAGAAGCTCTTCCCATCCTAAAAAATAACTGGATGTGGGTTTTAAATACTTGGGGTTTTATTTAAATCCTGACGGCTAGAGGAAAGGAGACTAGAATTGGTTGTATAATAAATTCGAAGTCTGGATTTCATTCTAGGGGAATCGACTTCTCTCACATGAAGGCAGATTAACATTGGTAAAATTTGTACTGGAAATCATTCTGGTATACTGGACTTCTATTATGGTGGTCCCCAGGGGAGTACTCACCACGATAAAAAATAAAATAAAATTTTCTCTTTCTATGGGTTGGGACAAAGAAAGTTAAAGGATCCCCATTGGTCAAATGGAGTAGGTTATCTTTCTAAAGGAGAATAGGGGGTTGGGTTTAAATAATATCTACGTGTTTGTGCTCTCTTTTACAACCAAGAGTCTTTGGTGGCTCTTTAGAAATTTTTCACTATGGGGAATAGTACTGAAGTCTAAGAATTTATATGGTTTGCCTATCGAGGATTGGTTCAGGTCTTCAATCAATCCAATCAGAGGATCAATCATTTGGAAAGTGTGGACCTTCCCTTTAGTAGGGTTGTGGACCATTTGGAAAATATGCAATGGAAAGAAGGTGAGACTAGGCTCGGACCTGTGGCTAGGCGCGAGAGACAAATTAATTCTCTCAGATCCTCTCAAACAATCCCTTCATGAAGAGGGCCTCTTTTTCCTAGCAGACGCACAAGAACAAATTCCACAATGTAGGGGGGATCAAGTTGGAAGAGTAGTGTTGATATTAGTTTGTTGGGATCCTCAACAACTAAATGGGCATGCCATATATAGGTTTTCTATCTTCAAACTATATCTTTTTAAATGAGGAGGAAGAAGACTTTCTCTATTGGTCAAAAAATCCAAGGACAAGAGAGTACACAACAAAGCTTGGATATAATGCAGTGGTGGAGGATAGTTAATCTGGAGAAATATGTTAGTGGTGGGGCTCCCTTTGGAATCTACACACAACTCTCAAGAGAAAACTGACTCTTTGGATTGCTCTTAATAAAAAAATTCTCACATGGTAGAATGGTTTAAAACGAGGTTGGATAGGTCCGAGCTTTTACATTCTATCTCGAACAAAGACTTCTGCACACACCTCTTCATGTGCAAAGTAATAGCATTGATGGGTAAGGATATCCAAGCACAGGTTAGATGGATGCACAAGAAGCTTGAAAAAAGTCCTAGAATTTGGTTGGATGACAAGTAGGCTCACCATTTCAAAGTGTTCCCAAGTTCATTGGTTAACAACATATGGTGGGATCGAAACACTTTTACTTTTAAAAACGAATTCATTCCTCTTGATATTTGTACATCCCTTATCACCAATATTTCAAAGGAATATATGGTAAAGAATAAGAAAAAAAATATGCATGTTCCTACCATTCGAATGATCTGAAAAATCCTTAGATGCTAGTTATTTTAGCTACATATAAACATCTACTTGATCTTTGAAGTAATAATGATCGCTTGACTGATTGCAATTTACATGTGAATTACAACAATAATGAAAATCGCATATACAAGTAGGATAATGGAGTTCACTCAATTTGGGAAACCTCTCTAGGTCCACTTCCAATAGAGACCTTCTTTATTAATGCTCAAATGATTTCGTTTTGCAATGAAATTTTTACATGTTGCTCAAATGCATAAATAGAATGCACTATTGGATTCCTGCAAAAAATCGTGCAAAATGAGTATAAAGTTCTTGAAATTCCGTTAAGGGACCTCTCGTCATGCTTTACAATGTAGCCTCAAAAATTAGGTACCCTTGGGCATGAATTACGAGACTACCTCTACATTAATGTGTGTGTACAACCTTGGTCCACGTGCCCATTAAATAGGATGCAGACCCTTAACTGACCTCTAAAATTCATGGTCAAATTTAATTATAGTTTGGAAGGGTTCATAACCAAACCCATGCTTTAGGAAGATTGGTTAAGTCATTGGTCTATTTTAGCGGAGGTCGGGGGTTCTATTCCCCTCGATCCTCTCTTGGCATATTTTCTAGTTAGTTATATGGTTATAGTATAACTATGTACTATATATATATGGTGTGTTGTTTTAAAACCCGTCGGATTTCGTTAATCTCTTCCGTGGACATAGCATGGTTATATGGTGTACAATAAACCAAAGGCTAGGGTCGAGGGATTAGGCACTTGGCCCTTTTTTCAATGTTTTATAGAAACAT
The DNA here is from genome assembly GCA_032191745.1 of Picea mariana. NCBI lineage: Eukaryota > Viridiplantae > Streptophyta > Pinopsida > Pinales > Pinaceae > Picea > Picea mariana. The sequence continues at coordinate 128,588 of JASDQU010306251.1, forward strand.
GCGCAGGAGATCTAGATAAAGCAAGCACAAACAAATCTTCTTAAGAAAGGAAGAGAGATTCAATATGGAAGAATGAGAAAATATATTCACACTACTCCAATGAGTTGATCAATGAATGATGATTGATACAATGATGATCAATATGATACAATGAATGAGTGGAATACACTCATATATAGGACATAACATTCCATAATTAGGGAAAACAATCAAGCAGTTAGCTTTCCTTAGGAATGCATTCATGCATAATAGTGATGATCAAAATAGAAAGTCCTAAAATATAACTAGTTAGTTAACTTCCATTGAACTAGTGTGTTGAAAATAGAAATTTCTCCAACACCCCCCCTGAACATCACTATGGAGTAAAAAATGAGTCCCGACAACTAGGCCATATTAGGTACTCATGTAAAATGCAACTAATGAACACTAAATAAAAATGAGGAAAGAAGGAAAACCATGTGGGAACATAACCCCCCCTCAAAATAAAATGCATCAAAAGAAGAAAAGGCAGCTACTAGGAAACATGTTGCTCAAATGCAGAAATAGAATGCACTATTGGATTCCTTGCAAAAAATTGTGCAAAATGAGTATAAATTTCTCGAAATTCCATTAAGGGACCTCTCGGCATGCTTTACTATGTAGCCTCAAAACTTAGGTACCCTTGGGAATGAATTACGAGACTACCTCTACATTAATGTACGTGTACAACCTTGGTCTACATGCCCATTAAATAGGACGCGGACCCTTAACTGACCTCTAAAATTCATGGTCGAATTTAATTATAGTTTGGAGGGTTTCATAACCAAACCCATGCTTTAGGCAGATTGGTTAAGTCGCCAGTCTATTTTAGCGGAGGTCGGGGGTTCTATTCCCCGTGATCCTCTCTTGGCATATTCATTAGTTGGTTATATGGTTATAGTGTAACTATGTACTGTATATATATGGTGTATTGTCTTAAAACCCGTCGGATTTCGTTAATCTCTTCTGCGGACATAGCATGGTTATATGGTGTACAATAAACCAAAGGCTAGGTTGAGGGCTTAGGCACTTGGCCCTTTTTTCAATGTTTCATAGAAACTTGTGCAAGAGATCTAGATAGAGCAAGTAGAAACAAATCTTATCAAGAAAGGAAGAGAGATTCAATATGGAAGAATGAGAAAATATATTCACACTACTCCAATGAGTTGATCAATGAATGATTATTGATACAATGATGATCAATATGATACAATGAATGAGTGGAATACACTCATATATAGAACATAACATTCCATAATTAAGGAAAACAATCAAGCAGTTATCTTTCCTTAGGAATGAATTCATGCATAATAGTGATGATCAAAATAGAAAGTCCTAAAATATAACTAGTCAGTTAACTCCCATTGAACTAGTGTGTTGAAAATAAAAATTTCTCCAACACCCCCCCTGGACATCACTATGGAGTAACAAATGAGTCCCGACAACTAGGCCATATTAGGTACTCATGTACAATGCAACTAATGAACACTGAATAAAAATGAGGAAAGAGGGAAAACCATGTGGGAACAAAACCCCCCCTCAAAATAAAATGCATCAAAAGAAGAAAAGGCAATTGCAAGGAAACTATGTTCTTCACTCCAAGATGATCCCGCAAAGTCTAAAACATTTTATCACTAAAAGTATTTATGAAGATGTAGAAATATTTATGGATCTAATGAAGTCCTTTGGCAACTTGTTTAGCCTTGTACCTCTTTATCCTATGGACCCATCTACACCTGAAAATATTCCTTTCTGGTGGATGTGGAACCAGATCCCAAGTCTGATTCTCTAAGAGTGAGTTATACTCCTCATGCATGGTTGCTTGGCATAATGGATTTCCCATATCCTTACTGTAGGTATGTGGATCTGAATATTGAACCATATAGAAATGCATGGGCATTGCAGGTTCAGAAGTTGAAAGTACATGAGAAAGCTCCTCATGCTGAGACCTAGTCCTCCTCAAATCCAATGGATTCCTTGCAAGGATACATGTTGCCTGAAGTGTGAATTGTTCCATCTTGTGAATCTGTTGAATCTTTGGTGCTGGCTTCTTATTTTGTTGTACTACCTTCTTATTCCCATGTACAAAATCTGAGTGTATGGAATCATCTCTGATGTTTGAAACTGATGGAATCAAAATAGTATCTACATGTTTCCCTGGAGGTGTATGCAAAGTAATCTCCTTATGTGTAGGTAGAAAAGAGGAGTCACCTTCAGCAAACTTAGTGAATTTATACAACCTTGAATTTTGATCCACCTCACCAATTTCAATGATGGAATTGTCATGCGTGTCAAGTATAGAAACTGAATATGATGTAAAATCGACCTTTTTACCTTTCTGAGTGATCTGATAAACTGAGAGCAGATTCATAGAAATCTTTGGCACATGTAATACATTCTCAAAACTGACTTTATGGAGTTCCACTATCCCCTCTCCTACTATTGCTACTAGAGTATCACCCCCCATTAGAATAGGGGGTCATGAGCATGAGCTCAAAGAAGTAAAAACTTCATATTTTGCTGCCATATGATGTGATGCACTAGAATCTATAATCCATTTATCAGATGAGTAATTAATTGCAACAAGAGCATGATGATTAACTTTCTAAACAGCAAGATCTTCTTCCTTTTGCTTCTTAACTCCTTCTAGAATGAAGTTTCCAAGGTTGTTATGTTGAAGTACATGTGCCATAATATTGATTTTCTTCTTCATGAATGTGGATTCTTCATGATTTGGTTTATCGCAGTAAGTGCATTGCTTTCCCTTCTTCTTCTTGGAATGTGAAGAGTCTTTGGAACCTAAAGAATCGTTGAAGGGTTTGGAATATCCCTCCTTCTTGTTATGTTTCTCCTTTTTGTTTTGTTTGGATGATCATTTTCCATCATGCATGGTGAGTGCATGTGATTTGGGATCCCTGATTAAGCCCATTTGAATGATTTTTTCTTGCTCATGTGTGAGAGAATCAATGGATTGATCCATGGTAGGAATCTTCCAATTTGTTCCCATGAGATATCTGCCAGAATGGAAAGTGGAGACATAGACAACATATTCTAATCCTAGCTTAGCCAATATTGTTAGAATAAGTTGGTCCACTTGTTTAGATTTATCAATACCACAAGATGTCAAACTCAATATCAAACATTTAAACTTGGTAAATAAATCTTTTATACTATCAAAACTTTTAGGATCCAAGGTATTCAACTCTACCTCAAGCATATGACCTCTCATCTGATCCCACTTTCCAAAGAGACTTTCCAAGGTGGTCCAGATTGTAATTGGAGTCTTGCATGCGACAACATGAAACCATAAATCAGTTGAAATCAATTCAACAAGAAGTCTTGTGGCCTCATCCTTTTGGTTCGTCCATCTCGTCTTCTCAATTGCTAATGTAGGTTTTGTTTCTGTCCCCATCGTCAAATTGTACGGTCCTCTCCTTCTGAGTTGGAATTCATCCTTAGGATTCCAATCAAAATAATTGTATTGTGTGAGGATTACCACCAAGTTTGAATGTAGAATAGGTATCATATCCATCCCTCCCACTATGTCTGAGAACCCCTAAAATTTACCCTCAATATACAAGTGAAAACCTGAGAAATCATTGCAGAAAGGACACATCAAATGGAAAATTTGTATCAGTTTCAGGAGGCAATCTTCTAGCTTCCTTTTTGAGAAAACGATGAGGAATTTCACCAAACGATTGAAAACCCACTTTCATAATGGGTCAATTTACTTCTCTAGGGAGGCGTTTCCAAAGAAAGTTAATATTTTTGGATAAATCATTGTATAAAGGTATGGCTATAGATTCATATCATTTTCAGGAGGTGATCTTTCGGCTTCCTTTCTGAGAAAACGGTGAGGAATTTCGCCAAACGATTGAAAACCCACTTGCATAATGGGTCAATTTACTTCTCACATGGTTCGTTTCCTTAGAAAGTTAATAATTTGGGAGAAATCACTGCATAAAGGTACGACCACATATTTTTCTTGTCGAAACTCTAATTTTCCTTATTCTTTGGCTTGTCTTGCTTGTTCCATGTAGCTTAGCTCTGATACCATGTCAATGTTTCATAGAAACCTGCACATGAGATATAGCTAAAGCAAGTACAAACAAATCTTATCAAGAAAGGAAGAGAGATTCAATATGGAAGAATAAGAAAATATATTCACACTACTCCAAAGAACTGATCAATGAATGATGATTGATACAATGAAGATCAATATGATATAATGAATGAGTGGAATACACTCATATATAAGACATAACATTCCATAATTAAGAAAAGCAATCAAGAAGTTAGCTTTCCTTAGGAATGCATGCATGCATAATAGTGATAGTCGAAATAGAAAGTCATAAAATAGAACTAGTCAGTTAACTCCCACTGAACTAGTGTGTCGAAAATAGAAATTTCTCCAATACCTTTTGTCACCCATCCAAATCCTAATACAGATTTAAATAATTTTTGCAATGTATAGTGTTAAGTAACATTATGGTGGCGCGATGGTAGTGGAGGCTTTGTAGAGATTATGGAGGTCATGGGTTCAACCCCCGTTGACTCCATAATTTTGATTAACACTAACCATTATTGGCCAATGGGAGGTTGTTACATGGTGGCCTCTCATTAGCTCATCCTTTCCATGTGTCATCATATGAATTGTCCACTTGGATTTCATGGATGTTAATTCACCTGCCAACTCATCTTCCCAGTCCACATATAGTTGGCCCACGTGGCACCTTGGGTTGTGGCCATGTCATTTGTATGGTCATGCCACATGTCACCCTTGTAGTGGTGACACGTGTCACCCTTTTTCCCCTTTGAATTTTGACTTTGAACTGTTTGAATGGAACTTTGATCACTCATAATTTTTGCATAGGAACTATGTTTGACTTGTCATTTGCACCATTGGAAATCTGACGGTGAGCTCTACACATTGATGTTATTTTCGAGAGAATTTGGGATGGTCAAATTTTGAGCATGTTTGAACCATTATGGACCTATTTGGATGTTATGGATCCTCTTGGACCTCTATTAGGATTCTCGGATCCTCCTGGATCATTCCTCCCCATTGGAATCCTTTTGGACCACCAAATTTTTTTATTACTTAACAAATAAGTGAGGGTAGAGTTCCCTCACCCTTTCGATCTCTGTCCATTTTTCTTTGCTTGTTTTTACCCCTTTAAAAACAAATCAAAGATATTCCACATCATCTCCTTGTGAAGTCCTAATTCTTCTGTCAAGAACAACATCTTCCAGTAGCTCGTCCAAATATTCTAGAGTAAAATCATCAAATGATAGAACCTGAATACTTTCATCTTCACCATAATCATAGGAGGCTCATAAAGATTCAAATTCTCAACATTTACCACTGAATACATTGGCATATAGGCTAGAAGATCTAAATGAAAGTCATTCATACCAATCTTTTCCAAGATCCTGAATGGACCATACCATATTGGCCTTAACCTTTTACCTTCACCTTTCATTCCATCATTGTTGATATGTAACCATACTTGATCACCAACTTTAAATTGATGATCAACCTGATGTTTATCATGCCTTTCCTTATACTTGGCTTGGATCTTCTCCAATTGTTCTTGTACTACTTGATGTACCTATTGAATCTTTTGAATGAACCTTTTAGCTTTATCTATATCATCCTATCCATCTTCTTTATTGGCTTCTCCAAAAGCAAATTCCATAGGTAACTTAGGAAATTACCCCAAAAAAACTTCAAAAGGAGTTTTCTGAGTAGACGAATGCATGGCATGATTATAGGCATGTTGTATATAAAGAAATTGTTCATCCCATAACTTAGTATGCTTCTTGCAGTATCCTCGAAGTATGTACACCATTTTTATGTTTACCACCTCTATTTTTCTATCTGTTTGTGGATGGAAAGTTGTGCTCTTCTTCAACTTTTTGTCCATTAGCTCCCATAAATGAGACCAAAACTTTCCCAAAAAGTGAGAGTCTCAATCTGATATTACAGATGTAGGAAGTCCAAAATGAACCCATACATTAGCAAATATCATATGTTTTGTTTGTTCAATTGTGACATGTTTCTTGCATGCAATCAAAATACACATCTTGTTGAATCTATCCACCACGGCATATAGAGAATCATGACCTATCCTAGACACCGACAAACCCCCTACAAATTCCATGGAGATACTTTCCCATGGTTGAGAAGGTATTGGAAGTGGCATATATAACCCTATATTTTTGTTGCTAGGCTTTCTTGTGGCAAACATAACACACCCTTTGATATACTTGGAAATTGTTTCATTCATTCGAGGCCAATAGAAATACCTTTGTAATTGTGCATATGTCTTACCAACCCCGAAATGACTAGAGATGAGAGATGTATGAGCTTATTTGATTACATTCACTCTTTCATCTCTTGGTATACATAGTTTTCCAAGATGATATAACAAACTGTCATCCATATAATAATTTGACTTTTGATTTCCATGAGTTAATGCAACATATACTTCTTTAAAATTATCATCCCTAGCATATTGTTCTCCATAACTTTCATGAGCTAAAGGATTATACCTGAGTATTTTGGATGCATTAATTACTGGTCTTGACAACATACATGCAACCTTGTTATGAATACCCTTCTTATACTTGATTACCAAATGAAACTGTTGTAGAAAACCCATCCACCTGAAGTTTCATGACTGTTGTAGCTTGGACTATGACTGAAAATACTGTAATGGTTGATGATTGGTATGAATTATTGTCTCCTTCTTCTCCTTTTTTAGAAGCCATCTTATGTCTTCGAAATATTCTTCCAATTTCATACTTATAATTTGAAAGTTTTCCTTTACCAAGTTTGAGTTCAGCTCTTGTAAACATTCACTCGCAAACACTTGTCAAACCTGCTCAGATACCAACTTGATCGGAAAAATCCTTAGATGTTGATTATTTTAAATACACATAAACATATACTTGATCTTCGAAATAGTAATGATCGCTTGACTAATTTCAATTTACATGTGAAGTACTTATCTAACCATATACACTTTAATGATAAAATGACTTGCAAATAATTGAGCACAATAGAACAACAATAATAAAAATCACATACACAAGTACGATAATGGAGTTCACCCAATTTGGGCTACCTCTCTGGGTTCGCTACCAATAGATACCCTCTTTATTATGCTCAAATGCTTGCATTTTACAATGACCTTTTTGCATGTTGCTCAAATGAAGAAACAAAGTCCACCATTGGATTCCTTACGAAAAAACGTGCAAAATGAGTATAGAGTTCTTGAAATTTCTCTAAGGAACCTCTCAACACGCTTTACGATGTAGCCTCAAAACTTGTGTAACCTCGGTCACAAATTATGAGACAACCTTTGCATTAATGTGTGTGTACAACCTTGGTCCGTGCACCCATTAAATAGGGCACGAGCCCTTAACTGACCTCTGAAATTCATGGTCGTCTTTAATTATAGTTTGGCAGGTTCCATAACCAAACCCACGCTTTAGACGAATTGGATAAGTCATTGGTCTATTTTAGCGGAGGTCGGGCATTCTATTCCCCGTGATCCTCTCTTGGAATATTCGTTAGTTGGTTATATGGTTATAGTATAACCATACACTATATATATATATGGTGTATTGTTTTAAAACCCATCGCATTTCATTAATCCCTTCTGCAGACATAGCATGGTTATATGGTGTACAATAAACCAAAGGCCACGGTCAAGGATGAAGGCCCTCGACCCTTTTTCCTCACATCCAAATCCTAATACA
>JASDQU010306251.1:136392-155752 GCA_032191745.1 Picea mariana
GGTGTATTGTTTTAAAACCCGTCGGATTTCGTTAATCTCTTCTGCGGACATAGCATGGTTATATGGTGTACAATAAACCAAAGGCTAGGGTTGAGAGCTTAGGCACTTGGCCCTTTTTTCAACGTTTCATAGAAACTTGTGCAGGAGATCTAGATAGAGCAAGTAGAAAAAAATATTATCAAGAAAGGAAGAGAGATTCAATATGGAAGAATGAGAAAATATATTCACACTACTCCAATGAGTGGATCAATGAATGATTATTGATAAAATGATGATCAATATGATACAATGAATGAATGGAATACACTCATATATAGAACATAACATTCCATAATTAAGGAAAACAATCAAGCAGTTAGCTTTCCTTAGGAATGAATTCATGCATAATAGTGATGATCAAAATAGAAAGTCCTAAAATATAACTAGTCAGTTAACTCCCACTAAACTAGATGTCAAACTCAATATCAAATATTTAAACTTGGTAAATAAATATTTTATATTATCAAAACTTTTAGGATCCAAGGTATTCAACTCTACCTCAAGCATATGACCTCTCATCTAATCCCACTTTCCAAAGAGACTTTCCAAGGTGGTCCAGATTGTGTTTGGAGTCTTGCATGCGACAACATGAAACCATAAATCAGTTGAAATCAATTCAACAAGAAGTCTTGTGGCCTCATCCTTTTGGTTCGTCCATATCATCTTCTCAATTGCTAATGTAGGTTTTGTTTCTGTCCCCATCGTCAAATTGTACGGTCCTCTCCTTCTGAGTTGGAATTCATCCTTAGGATTTCAATCAAAATAATTGTATTGTGTGAGGATTACCACCAAGTTTGAATGTAGAATAGGTATCATATCCATCTCTCCCACTATGTCTGAGAACCCCTAAAATTTACCCTCAATATACAAGTGAAAACCTAAGAAATCATTGCAGAAAGGACACATCAAATGGAAAATTTGTATCAGTTTCATGAGGAGATCTTCTAGCTTCCTTTTTTAGAAAATGATGAGGAATTTCACCAAACAATTGAAAACCCACTTTCATAATGGGTCAATTTACTTCTCTAGTGAGACGTTTCCAAAGAAAGTTAATATTTTTGGATAAATCGTTGTATAAATGTATGACTATAGATTCATATCATTTTCAGGAGGTGATCTTTCGTCTTCCTTTCTGAGAAAATGGTGAGGAATTTCGCCGAACGGTTGAAAACCCACTTGCATAATGGGTCAATTTACTTCTCGCATGGTTTGTTTCCTTAGAAAGTTAATATTTTGGAAGAAATCACTACATAAAGGTACGACCACGGATTTTTCTTGTCGAAACTCTAATTTTTCTTATTCTTTGGCTTGTCTTGCTTGTTCCATGTAGCTTAGCTCTGATACCATGTCAATGTTTCATAGAAACCTGCACATGAGATCTAGCTAAAGCAAGTACAAACAAATATTATCAAGAAAGGAAGAGAGATTCAATATGGAAGAATGAGAAAATATATTCACACTACTCCAAAGAACTGATCAATGAATCATGATTGATACAATGATGATCAATATGATATAATGAATGACTGGAATACACTCATATATAGGACATAACATTCCATAATTAAGAAAAGCAATCAAGCAGTTAGCTTTCCTTAGGAATGCATGCATGCATAATAGTGATGGTCGAAATAGAAAGTCGTAAAATAGAACTAGTCAGTTAACTCCCACTGAACTAGTGTGTCGAAAATAGAAATTTCTCCAACACCTTTTGTCGCCCATCCAAATCCTAATACAGATTTAAATAATTTTTGCAATGTATAGTGTTAAGTAACATTATGGTGGTGCGATGGTAGTGGAGGCTTTGTAGAGATTATGGAGGTCATGGGTTCAACCCCTGTTGACTCCATAATTTTGATTAACACTAACCATTATTGGCCAATGGGAGGTCGTTACATGGTGGACTCTCATTATCTCATCCTTTCCACGTGTCATCATATGAATTGTCCACTTGGATTGCAAAGATGTTAATTCACCTGCCAACTCATCTTCCCAATCAACATATAGTTGGCCTACGTGGCACCTTCGGTTGTGGCCATGTCATCTGTATGGTCATGCCACATGTCACCCTTGCAGTGGTGACACATGTCACCCTTTTTCCCCTTTGACTTTTGACTTTGACCTTTTTGAATGGAACTTTAATCACTCATAATTTTTGCATAGGAACTATGTTTGACTTGTCATTTGCACCATTGGAAATTTGACGGTGAGCTCTACACATTGATGCTATTTTTGAAAGAATTTGGGATGGTCAATTTTTGAGCATTTTTTAACCATTATGGACATATATGGATGTTATGGATCCTCTTGGACCTCTATTATCATTCTCAGATCCTCCTGGATCATTCCTCCCCATTGGAAGCCTTTTGGACCACTGAATTTTTTTATTACTTAGCAACTAAATGAGGGTAGAGTTCTCTCACCCTTTCAATCTCGATCCATTTTTCTTTGCTTGCTTTTACCCCTTTAAGAACAAATCAAAGATATTCCACATCATCTCCTTGTGAAGTCCTAATTCTTCTGTCAAGAATAACATCTTCCAGTAGCTCGTCCAAATATTCTAGAGTAAAATCAAATGCTAGAACCTGAATACTTTCATCTTCATCCATAATCATAGGAGGCTCATAAAGATTCAAATTCTCAATATTTACCACTGAATACATTGGCATATAGGCTAGTAGATCTAAATGAGAGTCATTCATACCAATCTTTTCCAGGATCCTGAATGGACCATACCGGATTGGCCTTAACCTTTTACCTTCACCTTTAATTCTATCATTGTTGATATGTAACCATACTTGATCACCGACTTTAAATTGATGATCAACCTAATGTTTATCATGCCTTGCCTTATACTTGGCTTGGATCTTCTCCAATTGTTCTTGTACTACTTGATGTACCTATTGAATCTTTTGAAAGAACCTTTTAGATTTATCTGTATCATCCTATCCATCTTCTTTATTGGCTTCTCCAAAAGCAAATTCCATAGGTGACTTAGGAAATTACACCAAACAAACTTCAAAAAGAGTTTTTTGAGTAGACGAATGCATGGCATGATTATAGGCATGTTGTATATAAGGAAATTGTTCATCCCATAACTTAGGATGCTTGTTGCAGTATCCTCGAAGTATGTGCACCATTTTTATGTTTACCACCTCTATTTGTCCATCTGTCTATGGATGGAAAGTTGTGCTCTTCTTCAACTTTTTGTCCATTAGCTCCCATAAATGAGACCAAAACTTTCCCAAAAAGTGAGAGTCTCGATCTGATATTATAGATGTAGCAAGTCCAAAATGAACCCATACATTAGCAAATATCATATGTTTTGTTTGTTCAATTGTGACATGTTTCTTGCATGCAATCAAAATACACATCTTGTTGAATCTATCCACCACGGCATATAGATAATCATGACCTGTCCTGGACATCGACAAACCCCCTACAAATTCCATGGAGATACTTTCCCATGGTTGTGAAGGTATTGGAAGTGGCATATATAACCCTATATTTTTGTTGCTAGGCTTTCTTGTGGAAAACATAACACACCCTTTGGTATACTTGGAAATTGTTTCATTCATTCGAGGCCAATAGAAATACCTTTGTAATTGTGCATCTATCTTACCAACCCCGAAATGACCAGAGATGAGAGATGTATGAGCTTCTTTGATTACATTCACTCTTTCATCTCTTGGTATACATAGTTTTCCAAGATGATATAACAAACTGTCATCCATATAATAATTTGACTTTTGATTTCCATGAGTTAATGCAGCATATACTTCTTTAAAATCATCATCCCTAGCATATTGTTCTGCATAACTTCATGAGCTAAAGGATTATACCTGAGTATTTTGGATGCATTAATTACTGGTCTTGACAACATACATGCAACCTTGTTATGAATACCCTTCTTATACTTGATTACCAAATGAAACTGTTGTAGAAAACCCATCCACCTGAAGTTTCATGACTGTTGTAGCTTGGACTATGACTGAAAATACTGTAATGGTTGATGATTGGTATGAATTATTGTATCCTTCTTCTCCTTTTTTAGAAGCCATCTTATGTCTTCGAAATATTCTTCCAATTTCATACTTATAATTTGCAAGTTTTCCTTTACCAAGTTTGAGTTCGGCTCTTGTAAACATTCACTCGCAGACACTTGTCAAACCTGCTCAGGTACCAACTTGATCGGAAAAATCCTTAGATTTTGATTATTTTAAATACACATAAACATATACTTGATCTTCGAAATAGTAATGATCACTTGACTAATTTCAATTTACATGTGAAGTACTTCTCTAACCATATACACTTTAATGATAAAATGACTTGCAAATAATTGAGCACAATAGAACAACAATAATGAAAATCACATACACAAGTACGATAATGGAGTTCACCCAATTTGGTCTACCTCTCTGAGTTCGTTACCAATAGATACCATCTTTATTAATGCTCAAATGCTTTCATTTTACAATGACCTTTTTGCATGTTTCTCAAATGAAGAAACAAAGTCCACCATTGGATTCCTTACAAAAAAACGTGCAAAATGAGTATAGAGTTCTTGAAATTTCTCTAAGGGACCTCTCGACACGCTTTACGATGTAGCCTCAAAACTTGCGTACCCTCAGTCACAAATTATGAGACAACCTTTGCATTAATGTGTGTGTACAACCTTGGTTCATGCACCCATTAAATAGGGCACGGGCCCTTAACTGACCTCTGAAATTCGTGGTCGGCTTTAATTATAGTTTGGTAGGTTCCATAACCAAACCCATGCTTTAGACAAATTGGATAAGCCATTGGTCTATTTTAGCGGAGGTCGGGCATTCTATTCCCCGTGATCCTCTCTTGGAATATTTGTTAGTTGGTTATATGGTTATAGTATAACCATACACTATATATATATATGGTGTATTGTTTTAAAACCCGTCGCATTTCATTAATCCCTTCCACAGACATAGCATGGTTATATGGTGTACAATAAACCAAAGGCCACGGTCAAGGACAAAGGCCCTCGACCCTTTTTCCTCACATCCAAATCCTAATACAGATTTAAATAAGTTTTGCAATCTATAATGTTAATTAACACTACGATGGCGCGATGGTAGTGGAGGTTGTGTAGAGATTATGAAGGTCACGGATTTGACCCTCGTCGACTCCATAATTTGATTAATTCTAACCATTATTGGTCAATGGGAGGTGACCACATGGCGACCTCTCATTGGCTCATCCTTGTCATGTGTCATCATTTACTTGTCCACTTGGATTGCATAGATGATGAGTCGCATGCCAACTCATCTGCCCAGTCGACGTATGGTCGGCCCATGTGGCACCTTGGGGTATGGACACGTCATTTGTATGGTTGTGCCACATGTCACCCTTGCAGTGGTGACAAGCGTTTCCCTTTTTCCCCTTTGAATTTTGACTTTGACCTATTTGACTGGAACTTTGACCACTCATGACTTTTGCATACAGACTTTGTTTGACTTTTTGTTTGTGTCATTGTAAAGATGACAACGAGCTCCACGCATTGATGGTGTTTTCGAGAGAATTTGGGATGGTCGAATTTTGAGCATTTCTGAACCATTCTGGACCTCTGTGGATGTTATGGATCCTTGTGGACCTCTGTGGATTTTCTTGGATCCTCCTGAATCATCGAATCTGCTCCAGTCTATTCCTTGGGGATATTTTGACGAAACAAGCGAGGGGCATCCAGCCCATTTTGGGGGTTGAAGTCGTGCTCTTCTTAAACCAAAGTCACTATTTTCACTTTCATTATGCTCCTAGCATAGGCTCAAATAATCAAGCTAAATTCATAGCCCTCATAACTATGTTATTTGTACCACAAGAGAAAAGGATAAAAAACTTGAGAGACCCCAAGTTTGATGTAGATTGGGCCTGTAAGAAAGAAAAATTGGAGAATGTAGGATTTGGTCCATTACTTCATGACTTTGAATACCATATAAACTCCTTTGAGTGGCTCTCTTTCCATCACATTTTCAGGGAACTAAACACAACAACAAATAGCTTGTACAAGGAAGCCTCGCAACTAACGAAATGAGCCTTTGGCTACTATAAATTTATGGATGGTGTGGAAATGGAACCAATGAAATTCCAGCATAATATATCCATATTTGGCGTATGTTTTTGTTGATTATGTTAGTCTGTAGTACATTGTGTCTTGTTTTTGGACGTAAGATTAAACCTATTATGACGAGTGATACTTTTGCTCAATAACAATAGACTCTTATGAGTGGCTTGTTTCTTTTTGAACGAATCTGACATGTATATTCATATTTTTTTTTAATATAATGATTTTTTTCATATATAACTTTTGTTAGATTTAAGTTATGTCTTGTATATCTTTATTATATCTTCGGTATGAAGATATCCTAGTTAAATTAACTTGTATTTTTATTAATTAAATGTATACTAGGAAATTGTAAAAAGTTTTTAAGAGTAGGTTAATATTATGAATTCATTATTAAATTGTATATTGAATTTCTTCAATATTTTACTAACTTAACTTTATTGATATTAAAATATTTTTAATATTTTTATTTTGTAAAGTTTAATCAACAAAAAAGTTTAAGATTATAATAACACAGTTTTCAAATAACATTGTTATAATTTTTAATAAATTTTAAAATTAAAATATATTAACTTTTTCATCTTATAACAATATATTTTTTCGTCTTCAAAAATAATTTTGAATTATTTAAAAATAAAAATAAAAAACTTCATAAACAATATACAATTTCATTTATTGTTAGTGATACTATTTTTTTTTTTAGTAAAAAAGTAGAACCTGCTATATTAAGTTATCAGAGAAATATTGACAAAATACACAGAGATATAGTTCTGAGCCACCAAAAATGTTGCCGGTTTACCTGAAACCAACACAGTTTGGAAAACTATTTTGCCCTCTGTCCTGCCCGAAGGAAACCAGGACAGATGGCCATAGGTCAAGTGCACATGTAGCAATAACATGATTAAACATAAAACAAACTAGCATAGGAGAACCTAGATACCCGATGACCTGTCACCTTTGCCTGTCTGCCACGTGGACCTGGCTAGGATGGCGAATGGTTGCGCACAGAATGGACATTTCCTCTTTGTTGGAGCATTGGAGTACGCGTCAAGGAGCAAGTCCAGACGTTGTCCCATTAGAAGGGCTTTGTGCTCCCGGTTTGCCATGTGGCCTCAGAGTTCGAACACCAAAGCCAGATGTTCTGCACGGAGGAAAGGACCATGCAAGTCATTACCTGCGTCATCAAAGATTACGTTCTCCGCTTCCACGTTCATCCTAGCTCTGGCTTCGACCTCAGACAGTTCTGCACTGGCGGATTCCTTCTTCATCCCTGGTCTGGTCTCGTCCGTGCTCCCTGTGGCGCGAGTCTTTTCCTGAGCTTCGTCCTTAATCGTTGCTTGCACAGCATGGTTGGTGGAGCTGTAGTCACCCGTCCACAGTATCTCCTCAACGATGCACACAGGGAAATCTTCTACCATCTCGTCTTTAGGACCGCTTCCAACCTGGGAGTCCGTCGCCATGGCTTGGGGTTCTAGGATGGTCACGAATTCCTCCACGAACGACGTTTCTTCAACATAGCAGGTAGGAAACTCATCCGCGACGCCACCCTCTAGCCTGCTTCCAGGCTCAATTGCCATGGTTTGACTGCTACGCTCTGTCCCAGTCTCAGCAATAATGGCATGCAGAGCCAATTGGTCAGCGCGAGCCCTCTTCCGGAGAATGGAGGTCGCCATCCACATAGCGCGCTCCGGTTTCTCCCTCCTTTGCCTCTGCTCTTTGTGGGTGTACCAGGCCGAGCCACAGCGAGGCCTACCTCGCTTCCTAGTCATGGTTGTCGAGTGGTATATAACAATGCAGAGAGAATGCAGCAAAACGAGAGTGAGCCAAGACGATAAGGAACCAGAGCTGCACCAGAGCTCCCAACCGACAGGGAGGCTCAGAACAAGAGCAAACCAGCTCTGTCCAGGCGCTTGAAAATACAAATTGCCAAAAACCGAATTCGCTTGTCTATCCATAGACCCTATCATGATGAGTGCGGTATGAGCGAGAGTTTTCACCCGAGGGAGGAGTCCCTCCTCTCTATAGCGGTTGTAATGGCCGACTACCATCGTAAATGCGGAGAGGATGGGTGGCAGCCATCAACATTTATGCTGCGACTCAATGCAAAGCCAGGTGGCGAGGTATTGTCGCATGTCACCCCATCCGGGTCATTGTTAGTGATACTATTAATATCTATCTAATAATCATAATACTTTAACATTGTGCATCCCTAAATCTCTATTAATATCTATCTAATAATCATAACATTTTAACATGATACATCCCTGAATCGATTCACAGGAGAGCTTTGCTACCTTAACAATCGATTATTGGGGAATAGATTTATCCATAAATATTGGATGATTGACTATGATTCCACAAAGTCTAATTATTCAATGTATGTAAGAAGTACACACTTATGATAGAGACATCAAATCAAATACACCCTCATGTGTTTATTAGATACTTAAAAACTAAATTTAAAATATCTTTTCACTTTATTGATTGATAAAGATACTAAGTTTACATGAGGTGTATTGCTTTATTATTTTTAATTTTACAAAACAATAATATTCTCCAATCATATGCTTGCAATGCGTTGATTTCCATGGTGTTCTAATCTTTATAAAGAAAAGAAAAGCACCCTTCATCTTGCTTTGCCTCGAAAAGAAGAGAATTCTTCTTCAAAAGACACACATAAAAGAAATAATGGCAGCCTTGTTTTCTAGAAGACTCCTTGATGAAGAGGCAAAGTTTCCATGTGCTTTTGTTGTATAAGAAAGAATGAGTTAAATATAACCAACAAACCAGAGTGCAAGTGTTCTTTATATTCAAAGTTAGCCTAGAAAGAAGCAACACATGGGATTTACTCTTAAGAAAAGCATTGTGGGATGTGAAAGTAAACTTTAACAGAGAAGATAGATGAATGTCTAACACCAACCCCTTGGAATCATAAACAAAACAAATATGTGGATTTTTAAAACATGTCTATGAAGAGGCTAGTTGTAATAATAATGGCCCAACAACTTTGGTTGTTAACTCTCATTGGTTGTACATGTAACTATTGGGCTATTTATTAGTTATAGTAATGTTTAATAGGCAAAGCAACCAAAAGAAGTGGGTGATAGGATTGAATATACTTTATGGAATCCATAAACCATAAACCATTGTATTTGGGACTTTGTGGGTGACACATTTATTAAAATGATGGATTATTAAAATTAGTTAAAAATTTGTTTATATTTTAATTAATAATAAAATATTTTATAAATGGTATTATGTTTATTATTAGTAAAAAAATTTAGGTGTAAAATGTATATCATTATAATGTGAACAATTTAAATTTATTTTGTTTTTAATTGTAGTAATGATTTCAAAAGATGTGAAAATGATGAAAATTTATTTTGTTTTTAATTGTAGTAATGATTTAGTAGAGTCCTATGTAGTACTACGCCTATGTGTTGGTATTTGTGCATTTAAGAGGGCCACAATTCTAGGAGGACCATGCGTTGCGATGAAATTAGGAAGACAAGATAGCAAGAAAAGCACTGTAAGTGGTAGGTGAAGATCTCAACTATTATGTCGACATTTGCATCTGTAGGCATTAATGCAAAAGGAGCCATGTCTCTTTTATCTTTAAAAAATTTAGATGCTTCCAATGTAGTTGTGATTCAATTGATATTACTAGTGCACATTTGTAGGAAAAAACCATTGGGTGAATCTAGTTCACACGATTTATTCAAGGTCAAGCTATTAAATATAATTTTTATCCAAGGTAGATTGTTTCTTGCCTAATGACTTAAGAACAATTTACAAAATCCCCTTCTTTCATTGATTTTTTTTTAATTATGATTGTTATATATCCTTTGTTTTCTTAATTTGAATAAAATTAACGTAATAAAGAGTTTAAACAACAAAATACATCAAACTTTCCATACATTTTTTAAATTTTTTCATGTAATAATTTAAATCTTGGAGGCATAAGCTAGAATTAATTTCACACTAGACATGCATTTTTTTATATAATTTCAATGAATTATAGCTTAAACCTTGGAGGAGGCATAAGTTCATACTACCTTCACATTGGTTTTGGGACTATTTCCAACATAAAAATTCCATTCAACTTTTGATTTGATTCGATTTGATGGACACTTAGTATAATGCTTTATTAAAATGATTTCCAGAAATTCGCATGTATTCTAATCTAAGTATGTGGTATAAAACAATATTTTTAACAACACCTTTTACTACACGTGTCACCATTTACATTGAATGTTAGGTGGCATTTGTATTCATTAACAAGTGCAGTTTTTGGTTGGCAGAATATTTGAACAATACAAAGATTCATCTTAAATCTGAATCTATCGTTTATTGAGGGGATCAAATCTCTCAAGGGAAAAATCTTTTCTCAATTGAGAAAAATGAGGAAAGGTTTTCACTCAAGGAATTTGATCTGTCTTGATGCCTAATAGATCCAGAGTTGTGATGGATCTACACTAGTTATAGTATCGTGCAATTGCTTAGAAAAACAAAATTGAGTTTGATAATATATCTCATTATATAATCCTTCCACAGTATGTGTTCATCATATATTTTCCTTTAACAATATGTGTTCATATATTGCCATTCATTGTATCCACATTTATTTTTTCATATTTGTGGGGATTTTATTTTTGTATTCTATTCTTATTCTAATCACATTCATTTTATTTTCATTCTATTATTTTCAGTTTTTTTCATTATGTTTAGCGTATTTCTATTTGTATTCTATTCTATGTTGTTTGATATCAATATGTAACGTAATTCACCCCCACCTTTAACATACCAATATTGATACCTTCACCAAATAGTTGCTTAAATAGATGTAACTTGTTTGTTTTGAAGTGTATTATTGATTAATTCAATGCACTAAATAATTTTGCACTATATCATTGAAAAATGATGCATCAACACCTAGATGGGATGTTAGAGTTCAACACAATACCCCCCGATGTGTTGGGTGGTTGCCGATAGTTAAACAATACAAGTAGTTATGCGATGGAGATGGAGGCACAACAAAGAGTGTCTGATGATGAATATGGCTTGTCCTAATGTTACACATTATTTTCGGCATCACTATGACTGTTAATGATGTGAACCTATCTGTTGCCTTCAGAGGGATCAGTGGCCTAAGTTCCTAAAGAGAGAAGGGAGAAGAACTTTTCCTGAGAACAGAAGTTGCATTCCTTTGTAAAAACCCTATAAAAAAAGGATGTTCGCAGGTTGCTATATAGGCAGGGTGCGAGAATGCATGATTCTCGCAAGTTGCACTATAGCTGGGTTGCGAGGGGTTCGCAAGTTGCTCTATAGGTAGGGTGCGAGAATGCTTACACGTGAGAAAAACGAGCGTTTTCTTGAATATTCTAGAAGGAGAAACTTCCATAGTGAAGTGGCATCCGAATGGTTTGGATCTTACTCGTTTTCATGATTTAGTGGGATCATCCTAACCTCCTCACCTTATCCTCTCCAGCTTATAAAAGGAGAGGAGCTCTCATGAAGAAAGTTAGCTTGGGAGCTTTTGGGATTGGCTAAGTTGGATTTGGCCTGGAATTATTGACTTGGTTAGAGTGGTTTTGAGTTTTGCCTTTGTCAAGATAGATTGTGAATATTATCAGATCTGTGCTCTAAGAATTCTTGGAGTGAAAGTGTGTGGGGAACGAAGGACAGTGGGAAGGGACCTTACGACATCAAGGCCATGATTGTAATCTCTCTTTCACATTTAATATGATACAGTAATATGATTCTTTCCTATAAAGTTTGTTGTGTTTTATTGTATGATTCCTTGATCACATGCATAGGTTTATATTGAGTTTATGCTATTGTTGTCACTTTGGATGGTTGTGTTCTTTTGCAGGATCATCATTGTATGAGTGTCGGAATGGAGCTAGGATGGTGATGGCAAGAGGAAGCGACATTTAAATGGTATGTCATCTATCTCTCTTTAGTTAGTAAATTCAATATTTAAACTTAAGGAAAGCGTCATGTTCTGGTGTGTTTTGTTCTAGATCTAGGTGGATCTAGGGAGATCAGTTAGTGTCCGCACCTACCGATTTATCTGATAACACCTAACAACGTACCAAGCACTTATACCTAGTCATGGCAATGACAATGCATATTATGAAAGGAAACATTATTGGTGTGTTTCAAGTTGAGCGAGAGGTTAACCAACACAAAACTATGGAAGGGTGTGGAAGGCATTTTGGCTAGCATGAAGAAGGCAATGATGGCGTTCATGGTCCTTGCCTCAATCATTTGAATTTCATGGTTAGTCTTCTCCCCCCAAGTATTCTTCTTTTGTTTTTAAATCTAGTCCACTTTAGTTCTTTGGTAACCTTACATCCATCATTATATAGAAGGGTGATTTGGGTAAACAATAAACAACGGTCATGTGGGTATAGGTATTTTCCCTTCATTTGGGTTGAGGGCATTTCCTATCTAAATATTCTTTATTGTGTCCCCAATATCCCCCAGTGCCCAGAAGTTATTATTGCATGCTACTTGTGTTCCCCATATTTCACTAAGCCTTTCTACTATATCCAACTCTAGGTAGTGAAGGCGATAAGGAAATAGGGTCATGGACCATAAGAAAGGAAACAAACTACTAGGTAGAAGGTCTAGAGATAGCTCTTAGAATGTCTCTTACTATGAAGCACCCAACTACATCACAAGGGAATAAAAGGAAGCTCAAGTAGCCCCCAAATATTACCACTCTAGGTTCCCTTCTCAGATTAAGGAAGAAATAGACCAAATGAAAGCATTGACCAAAGAGAAAACAAAAAGAATGTTTAATGAGTGAATTTAGGAGGACTTTGAAGGGTGGATTTCAGATCTAGGTTTCTCCAAAACTAGAGATACCAATATTCGTAAGCTTACTGAACTATACTAGATGAATAATGATTTTATTCCTAGACAACAAATTCAAGGCAGCATTTAAAGCAATTTATGGTATTGTTTACATAGTGGTTTCACAACCCTAGAGTAGAGACAATGTTACAATGGAGGCTAAGGAAGATTCTCCAGGTTTAGTGGGTACTCAATCGATTCATATCTTCATCGAGTAAGATCCCTTGCTTCTTACTGAAATTCAAAAGGGAATTATTCAGACACTTGACAAGGAAAGTAATCCAACTGGAGAAAGCTTCACTTTTCCTTATGTTTAAGGCGTTGGCTAAACGTTCTACTTTTTGGGTTTTCTGGTAGGAATTGGTCGGAATTCGGCGATGTAAATTTGGACAAAATATCTATTTTCTGTTGTTTAAATTTCCTTTCTGAATGCATAAATGGATTCAGCATGCTGAAAAACCCCTAGGGCACTCGGATTATACACACTTATCCACTCAAATCAGCATATCTAACCATTCAAAACTGGATTTCAGGCAAAATCAAAAAGAAAAAGTGGCCAAAAAAACCCCAAAAGGTAGAACGTTTAGAATACTCTTATGTTTAATATGGGATAGTCTCTCCCCCAGATGGAGTGTCAACAAGTGGGGCCTTGGGAACCCACATGACATGCCAAGCCGCCACACATGCATCCATTGACCTCTCATTAGGTCTAGAGCTGGGAAGAGATGATCAAGATCCAATCAAGGTTCATGGTGATCTAAGCAGGAGATATGTCACCCCCATTTCCAATTCTACTGATGATTTTGGGTACAAACCAACCGATGGAGTATGACATGGATTAGATTCCTAAAATTAGGATAGCATGGGGAGAATTAATGAAGGTTGGTACAAAATTGAAGATGGAGTTCATAAATTGATGAGGAGTCATTTAGATGATGTGGAAATGATGAGAGTGTTGCCTAAGGGAGGTATTTATCTTCCTAAGTTTTGGGAAAAGATGATGGTTGGTTCAGAGGTTCACTAGAGCATAGATTGGCTTTCTCAAGACAGGGGTGCATGGAACTCATGAGGGATTTCTTTAGATAATATCTCTTGTTCAGCTCTGTCCCTAGTTTGGTCACCTTGTTCAAAGTCTTGTTTTTGTTTTTTGTGTGCATTGGGTTTTCGGTGTCACTTCCATGAGGAGGGTTTATTATTGTTATCTAGAAGTATGAGGAATCAAATGGATATCTCCTTTTGGATATCCTCATTGGTTCATTTCCTTTGGATTTTGATGGTGTGGGTGTGGTTAAACCTTTTTCTTGGTTCATATTTGTAGTGGAAGTAATCATGGGTAAAGGATCGAATAGGAGGGGAAGTAAAAGGAATAATAAGGGAAAGAGGGGTGCCTCTTCCTACCAAATTTGGAAATCCCTGACTAGATTTGAGAATCATGCTTGGGAAGCGAGACACTAGTTTATAGAGAACTGCTCAAAGGTCATGATGCAGGAAGTGGAGTTGCTAGAGGAGGTTTTCAGGGCCAAATGTTGAATGCCGCCTGATGAATAGATCATGGAGGGAATTTAGGGATGGATGGAGGACCCTATCCACTCTGGAACCCGAGACACAAAATTCTTTAGGACAATAGAGACATACTAGTTTTTGAAGACTCTGGTGGCTCAAGCGTTAGAGAAAAAGATGGAGGAGAATCAAGATATTATCCACATGACAAGAACATTCAAGGGTGTGTTTGAATCACTATGCCAAACAGGTCTTTGGGGTAAATAGTATAGTTTTGAAGGGAAAGGAGGAGCATGGAAAAGGAAATCAAGTTGAAGGTTCCACCAACTCAACTAGAACCAGATCCAACCCCATAATGCTTGATGGAGACCCACAGTCCTCAAAAGTTGGCTAGGAGGAGGATGAAGACATCGAATTGTTGTTGGAGATAGCAGAGGAGAAGAGAACTCCTTTTCCCAAGGATTGATACCAGGTCTGATCATGATTTTTTTTTAGATTTCCTTTTTTGTTTATGATTATCATGGACATCAATAGGATTATAGTTTTGTTAATTTTCTATATGACCAATTTATGTTTGAAAAACCCAATAATTACTAATAACCAAAGTATGATGGTTATTAGAGGTTGTTGATAGACATAGTTATATCCTTATATGTTTAGGACTATAGGGAGATAAGAAAGAATTAATACCATTTTTATGGATCCTTTTAGCTAGTTGTGGTCTTGGTTTCTCTAGTGGTAGGCCACAACTGGAAAGACTATAATACTTTTTGTATATTATAAATAAAAGATTGTCTTTAGTTTTTTTGTTTTTTTTTTAATTAATGCATCAAATTGTTTTCAATATAGAATTTTTTTTTGTTTGTTTGTTAGTTTGTCCGTGACATGTGGGACTAACCTGTGGCTAAGAAATCGTGACTCAGGGGCATCTAAGCCGTCAAAATCACCTAGGGATCGCACTTGGCCTAAGCCACACCAACCCTTAACATGGCTAGATTTTTTGTCCCCACAGGTTTCGAACCAATGACTTTAACATCACAGAGCACCTTAACAGCACACTTCGTCACCGACTATCCTACACCTTGGGGACACTATTTTTAATGTAGAATTGAAATCAACATGCCAAATCATTTTATATTGCATTTTTCTCAATATATTGGTATTTTATGGTGATGATGATGATGGTAACGTCAAGACTCCACTAAGAAAAAAATTGGTCTACCGGGCCTTAATAAAGGTAAGATATTACTTGGGTTTCTTTATAATGTTATTTTGATGCTCAAAAAACATTAGGAGAATCATTCCAATATCACTATAGTTTTAATGGCTTAGAAGGTTAGGAAGGTCGGTATTGTGACAGATATTTTGAAATTCAGATCTAATTTGGGCATACTCAAGGCATGCCAGGAGAAAGTGATTTTCATCTTCAACCCTCTTGGTGTCACAAAGGTGGAAAATTGTTTCATGTCATGGTATTTTGTGGATTTTCCAATGCCCAATCTCACTATGCAACTCATGAAAATTAGTTCTTATTTTAGCAATATTGGTTCTATTTTTAACGCTAGTCAAAATAGAGAGATATTTTTCATCTTCAAGATTACAACTAACCACCTCCTTCTAATATCTTAATTTTCTATTATTCTCCAATTCTTTATCACACCATAGATTCTTCTTAAATTTATCTTGAAAATTATTTTTAATATCATCGATATTCTACAAAATAACTTCTTCTTTTATTCCCCAATGATTTAGCCCAGACCTGGCATCATTAAGGCATCCCTACTTAAGCCATTAGTTATTTTGGATAGAGTCTGAAGCAATTTTTGGGAGCCTTTTTTCATCCATATTGTTTATCTTGTTCTTGTACATCAAGTACATAATCACAGTTGTGCTCCCAATGGAAGAAAGGCTCACTTCTATGAGGAGGATAGGATAGGATGTATTGCCTTTAATTTTGAGATTATAAGTTCTAAAATTATTTTGGATATGTTCTACATTTCCCCAATATTCTCGAGAGATATTACATCCCCATAATTCACATCCATACAAGATAACGGGAGTGACAAGAGTCTCAACGATGAGATTTTTCTTATCCCATAGCCAAAGGTCTACTAATTTACAATTATTTTCAAGCCCATAATAAGATTTCCACCCTCCATTTATCCTTTTCTCAATGCTATAGTTCCAATTGAGTTTGTGATGAATATCAATTCCAATATATTTGTATGAAGGCACTTCCTCCAAATTGTTTCTATCATATATGAAAGTATCATAGGTGATCTTGTTGGGTTTAATTATCATAACCTTCATTTTGTCAGTGTCCATAGTCATTCTTGTACTAGAGAATAAGTCCTTGAGGATTCTAAGTTTTTTACTGAGGTCATAGGGATTCCTTTCCATAATAACAATATCATTGGAATAGAGAACAAGGATGATGACTATACTAGCAAGATTTGGTTCAACACAACCTACAGCTTCTAGACAAGCTTCTAACTTGTCAATGTATATGCCAAAAAGGGTAGGGGATAAGGGAAAATCTTTCTTAAATCCTATACTACAATTAATTTCTTCTAAAGAACCCTCAATGCTCCTAAACTTGGAAATAACATTCTCATACAAACTTACCGCAACCGCTCTTAGCCCAGAGGGAACTTTTACCTCTTTTAACCTATTCCAAAGGTTGGTGCTAGGCACAATATCAAAACCTTTCCTAAATTCAACGAAACAACAAATGAGATTGGATTAATTGTTGTGACACTCCTCTAAAATGATCCCGAGTGTGATAAGGTGGTCCATGGTTGAGTGATAACCTCTAAAACTGACCTGGACTTTATTTCTTTTTGTGTGTATTCTGATCCATATGCTTATCTTCTTTTCCAAAATACTTCCATATAGCTTGGCTAAAATGGGACTAATCATAATGCTCCTATAATTAGAGGGATTTCTTTTATCCCCACTTTTAAAAATAGGTACACTGAGGCTTTAAGTCCAGGGTTTATGGAAGCCTTGCTTGATTGCTAAATTGAAGAGATTGTGTATGTGAAGGACCAGAATGGACCCTCCAATTTTTTATATTTCATCTTGGTAGCCTTTGATGTCCTTAGTTTTCCCATTTGCGAGTCGCTTAATCCAAAAATTTATGTCTTATATTGATATAGATTTGATCATTATATTGTTTTTCATCTATCTCTATCCTTTCATAGTGGAAAAATTTGGAGGAATCGGCTAGCAGGGCCATTTTGAGGCATCAAACGATATTTTTTTAGGTTAAAAATTTCCTTGCATAGCATTGACCCCATGATGTTATTCTACACATTGATAGCTTTCCAATGGTGTAAAAATTGTGTCAATCGAAGCTCGTATGCAAAAGTTATGCCTCTTGTAAGTTGACCTACCATGTTGACCACCATGGTACAAGAGGATGCCATGTGATCTCTCATTACTCATGTATATAGGGCTAGTCACGTATGTAATTTCAAGAATATTCTAGAAGGTCCAAAACCCTATCACAATTGAGGGTTGAGGAAGCCAAAAACCTACCCCTAGATGGCTATTGGGCTATGTTTAATACCGAGCCACTAGGAGGAGAAGGGATTCCATTCTTTGGCATTGTATCTTGTTTTGTATCTAAGAAAAACATTTGAGAGTGGTATTATGTGAGCATAACAGAGGAGGAGAGATTTTGTATCAGCCATATAGGCCACAAGTTAATGGAAACTTCATAGAGAGTGCCTCTTTCTTTGTACTTGCATCACTTCTATAACAAAGAAAAGAGAGAATGCCAACCTCACCTTCTAGCTGGTTTTTCTCCCATTTTGGGTTTCCCAAGTCATATATTTTGTTTATTTGTGGATGGTGCGATTGTATTTTATTGTTCTCTATTTTTTGCATTTAATTTATTTCATGCATAAGCAGAAAATCAATAACTAAATATTATGGAGATCTAAAGGAAAAATAACCTTAATAGTAAAGATTTCAGTATTTTATTAGATCTATTGTGACAAACTATTCTAGTGGAATATCCACGACAATTTATAGATCATCTATAGAAAAAAATTCAACTTCTATAGAAACTTTTAGAATGTTTCCCAAGACATTACAATACTCGTAAATATTTTTAAGGTGGGAATTCCAGATTGTCAAGGGAATCGTATCATTTTCTTTAGTTTTATGAGTCAAATGTTTTCTCCAAAATTTCTTTGGATCTAGCTTAGATAGATGCAAAAGACTCTCTTGCTTTTTTATTTATGCAGTGCATTTTTTTCCTTTTAATTAGGGATTTGTATCCATTAATCTTATCATATTTCAAGAACTCATTAGAGGAATCCCTAATGGGTTTTCTAGAAAGTTTACACTCATTATCATACCAAGGGTTGACAATTCTATTCTTCTTTTTAAACAACACTTCAATAGAGATTTTTTTTATGGAGGTAGAGAGGGTTGTAAAATTATGATAAATGTCTTCAATATTGTTCTTATATGATAGAATATTTAATTTATTGTCTAAGTCCTTTAGAAAGAGACCAATTTTATTTTTTTCAAAAAGCAAGTGTCTTTGGTTATCAGAGTTATCTTCAAGGGGGGTTTGTGCAAGGTAAATTTTAGATTTAGGGTTAAAGGTGTATGATCAGAGTCGAGCTCACAGTCGTTTAAAAGGTCAAAATTTACTATTTGGTTGTAAACAAGGATATTTGAAATCACATAATCCACAACACTACTACCCAACCCATGGATAAAAGTCATTTGGTTATATTTTGGCCACTTTATTAGACCATTGCAAATTATTAGATCTCGATAAATTCAAAGATTGATTAGCTCGGTACCATAAAAATTCTCGGTCAAGTCTTTTGAAATTCTCTTGTA
>JASDQU010306251.1:175795-195379 GCA_032191745.1 Picea mariana
CAAGAGCTGAAGAAGATACAGGCATAAATTATCACTGCGCAAACACAGAAATAGGAGCGTCAGGCTCAAATAGAACCGTTGTCGGAACGGGTAGCAGAAGTACTCGCACAGGTAGAAGAAGCCAGAAACCAGACAACACAGACTCAGTTAAAATGCACAGGACCGATGAGAGAGGAAGTGGCAGCTCAAACAATCAAAACCATCAAGGAGAAAACTACGCAGGCACTGACAAAAGCAACAAAGTTGCAGGAACAGTTCCAGACGTTCACCAAGGAGATCGAGGAAGCACAAAGAAACTAGGTGACTCGGGATGAGTCACATGTCAGTGTTGGGGGCCTGTTGGCACCAGGCCGAAGAGGAAAGAAGAATGATCGTGGGAAAGAAAGCATGCAAAAAACTGAAGTAACAACCGGCAGAAGAGAAACACACACACATGCAAGAAAGCGTGCACAAAGAAAAGCGACAGATGGAGGAGGAGCAGCACACGTATGGGAGAAAGACCTAACATATGAAGGGTTAGGATTTTGGTAATATTTTGTAATAGGTTGAAGAGCCCGAAATGTATAAATATAGATACGAAAGTATCATATAGAGAGTTAGTTAGTAGCTGTTAACGATTCTCTGTAATATTTCGAGCGCAAAAACCAATTTTGTAAGATGTTGAGAAAAGGAGACTCGATGAGAGGTATATCTGAGGATTAGACCATAGGCCGTGGAGCCTAGTGCGATCTAGTTTGCCTCACATAGATCTTACCTAGTTTTATGGAGAATTGTAAGCGCGAGGCACTGAAAATGCAGAACTATCATAATACAAGAGCCAAGAGCCAAATCTTTGTGGACGTAGCCCAGGAGGGGGTGAACCACGGTAATTCTCATGTATTGTGTTAAAATGTATGCCCGATTCTTCTTTCTTTCAACAATTGATGGTTAAACTTGATGAATGAGTTAATACATTGTTATGAATCTTCTTATACTTAACTTTAATTAAATTGTGGGATATTCGTATGCAAATCCAAGGAATAAGTACTCTCCCTTATAGCTCATGACATCTGACCTTATCCGAGAAACCCCTATCCCCTACTTTGTCCTAGGCTGTAAACACTTGACTCTTATAGCCACCCATTTAAAACTATCTTGGGTGAGACTACGCAACGCTTTCTGGGCATTGTGTTGCCTTCTGGTTTACTAGGAGGGACAATAGTTTTAGAGGCTTTATTGGAACCCTGAATGACATGAACCCTGGGTCAATAACTCAGACAACCCGAGAAGGGAATAAAGAACCAACAACCAAGAACAATACCTTCAATATACATCATAAAAAAAAATTCATTGCTTAAGGAAAGGCTTGTTTCTTGACATCTATTTAAAACTATTTCTAGGTTATCTAAGGATTCCACAAAAGTATCTCCATAAATTAACAAATAGTCCATATACACCTCTACACAATCATTTATCAAATCAACAAAAATAGCCAATACTTCCCTTTGGAATGTGACAAGCGCATTACAAAGTCAAAAGGGTAATGCCTTGTAGGCATAGGCTCCCTAAGGACAATTAAATATTGTTTTCCCTTGGTCTTCAAGTGCTATTCTTATTTGTTTAAAACCATTGAAACCGTCGAGGAAAGAAAAGTATTTCTTTCCAGCCAATGTGTCCAAGAATTAGTCTATGAAAGGTAGAGGGAAGTGGTCTTTTAATGTGGCTTTATTGAGTTCTCGATAATCTTCACATACCTGCCATTTTTAGTTTTTCTTGGGAACTATAACCAAGGGTGAAACCCATTGGATATTTGATATAGGGTAGATGAAACGTATGTCTACTAATTTTTTAATCTCCCCTTTTAAAATGGATTTTAAGGTTGAGTTCATTCATCTTTGCAATTGTCAGACTCGTTCGACATTTTTCTGTATATATATGTGATGGGTACAAGTATCCAGATGGATACCCTACATATCAGTGTATTCCCAACCAAAAGCTTTAGAAAATTTTTGCAAAATAGAAATTAACCGTTTCTATTGTGACTCATTAAGGTCAACATTAATGTTTAATCTTTTCCTAGGAAAAATTTCAATAACTTTATTGTAGGAATTTTTTATAGAGTTTACGAGAAACACGATTTGAAATAAGGGTGTTAAGCTATTTGTTGTGCATGTCTCTTGGAAATTCTTCCCAACAAGATAATCAACCGAAAAATGTTCAGATGATGAAGCTTATGAATATGATGTGGATGTATATGTTTTAGAATTTGTTGTCTGCCCCCTAAAATATGGAAGAAAATCAAGATGGGAGATAAACTAATTGAACTGATTTTCTTCTGTATTTTCCTTAAGGTTTGAAGATTGTGCAATGGTTAAAATTGGCCGAATGATTTCATTTCTATATCTATTTATTCTAACCATTTGGTATGCTCTAATTCATTCATTGATTTTGTTGGGGGATGAAATGTAACATGTTTTGTTTCGTCTCCTTTTGTGATTCTCATATCACCTGATCGAAAACTAATGTATGCATAAGCTGTTGCCAACCATAGTCTAGTCAGGATTAGAGGATGTCCACCCAAATTGGATTTGGGTTGAAGAATCATAAATTATGTTGGGTATTGCAATGAATCCAATAAAACTATGGCATCTTCTATTATACCCTCTGGTTTTATTTTTGATCTGTCTGTTAGTTCTAGAACCATAGGGGTTGGTCTGAGATTTGCAATTTTTAAATTTTGCATGGTTTCTAATGTCATGACATTTATTGATGCGTCTAAATATATGAGTGTGTTTGGGATGGAAAAGTTGTTGACAAAGATTGTAACCACTGTAATTTTAGGGTCAACATACTTGTTTATTATTGGTTTGGTGGCTATCAAGCTTGCTAGTTTCCCAATCACTTGTATTGTTTGTGGATCCTTTCTTTTCTTTGTAATTCTTTTATTACACAATTCCCTCATTGTTTTAGCATATATTGGAATTTATTTAATGGCCTATAATAAGGGAATTTTTATGAAAACACTTTTTAGTTCTTCTAAAATATCACGTTGAAGTAAGATTTTTTATTTTTCTTGCTTTTCTATCAGTAATCATTCAGGAAAAGGTGTTGTTTTAGAGTGTTGCTTTTCTATTTTTTTATCTTGATCTAACTGAGTTACCTCTACCTCTTCTTCAATTATTATGGGATATTTATGATTTATTACCTTTCATGAGAGAAATTTTATTTCTTGTAATTATGCAGGAAATTCCTGAAATACTACAAGAGAAATACCATAAGTGGGAAAACTATCCACTTCAGTGTTGTAGACAACTTTGTCTTTTCGGTTGTTTGGATTTTCTACTTCCTAGGAAGGAATTGGTGTAGGCCATGGAGGGTGTTGAATTGAAGGGAGTTATAGAGGTTCAGATTGAGTTAGTTGAGGTGGTGGAAGTGATGGAAAGCTTTGATGCAAGTATGGTGGATTTGATTGATATTGTTGTTTTTGGGGGTAAAATTGTTGCTATTGATAAGATTGTTGAGGATAAGTTTGTTGTTGAAAATTGTAAGGTGGTTGATTACCATGGTTATTGCCTCTCCAATTTTGTTGATAATGTGGATTATAGTTTTATTGAGGAGGCCATGATTTCCATGGCATGGGAACACTCCAAGATGTTTGTGTAGGAGTTTTAGTGGGAAATGCAGAGAATATTTTAGAAGGATATTGAAACATACCTGCTGGCCTTGGATTCCATGGTCTCCATGGTGCTATGTTATAAAGTGCTCCTTCTTGTTCATTATCTCCTTTAAACACAATATTTTTTCATGGTAGCGAGGGACAATCTTATGTTTCATGATTTTCTGCACAAATTTTAAAAATTTGAACTTTTTTTAGTGGACATTCATTTTTAGGATGCTTCCCTCTACAATCAGGGAAAAATGGCTAAAGATGCAGTTTCATCTTGCTGTCATTTATTAACATTAAAAGCATCAAATTGACAAGTTAATGTACCCATAAGTTCAATTTTAAAGTTTTTGAGCAAGTTACCAATTTCAACCTTACTAATACTCCCTGATGCATATGTTGTTACTTTTTAAAGGGAATCCCTTTGACTTTTTCCATCTTTAGCATTTCCCGTGGAATATGTCCTACAAAAATTAGCAATTTGTTCAAACGGTAAGGATGAGATATCACTGGAATCCATAAGATTAAGGATATCAATATATTCATCATGAAGGCCTTTTAAAAATATGGTATGGATGACATCAAAATTTAAGGAATTATGCTTTGATTTTTGAAAATTATACAAAAATCTTTCCAAGTATTCTTCGAAGTTTTCTTCTTCCTATTGTGCCATCCTAAATATGTCTTCTTTTGAATTATTTTTCCTACAATAGGATTGATACTTCTTAATAAATATCTTCCTCATGGTGTCCCAATGTGCTATTCTACTTTCACCTAGTCTGATAAACCACTTTAATGCAATGCCTTTCAGAGTGGTAGGAAACAATCTCAATTTGTAAGCATAATTAATATACCCATAAGTTCGGCATAAAATCTCAAAATCAAATAAAAATGCATCAGGATCTTTGGAAGGAATACCCTAAAAATTAGGCAGAATAGAAGGAGGAATATTTTTCATTTTTCATTCATTTCCAAATTCAATAGGTATATCTAAAATAGGAAATCCAAATGTAACATCTTCTTCTTCTTTACTCATTCTGTTCCTATCTTTGTTTGGGCTTCTTTCTTGTTCGCCTCCTCCCTCTGGCATTCTTTCTCTTTCTCCACCTCCTTCTCCTATTGGTATTCTTTGTATTTCTTTCCCACCTCCTGGTCCTTGTTCATCTTTACCTTCTCTTCTTGGTATTATACCTCCTCCTCCAACATGAGATTCTTCATCAACCATCTTGTTTTCTCAAAAGATCCAAAATTGTTTACTCCAACCTTCTAGTGTTTCTTCTGGATCTTCTAATGGTTCAACATTATCTTATGTTTTAGTTTTCTTTAAGATTTCCATAATAATTATTTTCTCTCTATCCTTCTTAGTACTTGCAAGCACGTTAGTGGTGGGCAGTTTTATGGATCTATTGATAGGTGGTCAGATAGATGAATTAACAAATGGTCTTGAAGATCATGAAGTAGGTGTTTTAGTAGGTGTATTAGTAGATGGTTTACTAGATGGTTGTGAAGGAGGTTTAGTAAATGGTTTTGTAGGGGCGGTTTTGGTTTCGATTTTTCTAAGGTTTATTTTATTTTTTATTTTTTGGATAATTTATTTTATTTTATTATTATTATTTTCTGATTTAATGAACCTACCTTTACTATCCCTAGGCCTAACTGGTTTATGCATTCAACATACACATGACGAGGAATTGTGAATACTCACTAAAGTGAATGCGCATGTTCTTACCTATTGTCTTATTGTTTTCACTCCTCCATGTCTAAAATGTGCATATCAAAACTAAAAAAAATGCAAACAAGAATTTGACAACATAAATTGAAAAAAAAAAAATGAAAACCAAGCAAACCAAAAAAAATCTTGCAATTTCAAAACTCATTCTTATAGTGCCTCCCCGGAAATGGTGCCAAAATGTTGGGCTGATCTAGTGGTCTATATTCCTCAACAATTTCTATCAATCCAGGTAGGTAAAATTACGAGGCATAGGCACAATATGTGCATAACTAATCTTGAGATTGCCTAAAAAATTCTATTGAAATCAAAATAATAAAGTACTAGACTCACAAACATAAATTAATTCCTTTGATAACAATTACTTAGACTTGACTATTAATTGGTAGGGACTCAGAACAAGTGAATGCTCTGTGTGCTCACTTGCAAACTCACTCTGTTTTAGTCAATTAGGCTCTGCAATTAGAGAAGGATATTTCTGAATATGAGTGAAAAGACTGACTAAAAATAAACTTAATCTATTCAATGCTGAAATGAAATGTGCCAATAAGAAAACTAGAAAGAAATTGCAGACTCAGTTCAAACTCCGAATATATTTGTGTGATGACTGTTGGTATGGCACAATAGATGAAATATCATTCAACTAATTGATTGTCTTTAACATCAATATTTGAAACAATCATTAATCACCATAATTAGAGTAACATTTCCTGTAAACTATTTGAAAAATTTTCTTAATCTACAGGAAATTGTAACAACACATGTAAATCTACAAGAAATTAAGACAATTAATAAACATTACTTCTAAAAAAACTATGGAAATACAATACATACCAGGGAGGCCTCCTGGAATATGTTGTTAAAGAAAAATCAAACTATGTAAGAAATTTAACTCATACACTGAATTCAAAGCTCCATTGTATTAACACTTCAACACACTTCAACAATTACAATATAAGTCTTGGATCATAATCTCAATATCTCATCAACTTCGATATCCCATGTTTTCTAATATTTATACATATCTCAAGGAATTCAAGTGCTTTTCATTTACACCATGTTTTGCAAAAATAATTACAGGAATATCATTTAGATCTTCATTCTAGTGCCTAGCATAACTTTGCCTCGATCATTTTAGTTTAATCCTTGATCTTATGATGGATTAAACCTTATTCCTCACTCATGAGCATCACGTTGTTGATTCTTTGACCAAGCTGGTAGATTTGCAGTTGGTTCTGAGAATTTCCTGTAATTATCTATCAGATTTGACCATGCATTGACCACCGAGTGCTGAATGCCATGAGAATGGTAAAATTGGTAAATTACCATCTCCTGATATCAATGAAGTGCCTCTAGGTGGAAATTATCCCTTTGAGTGAGTCAAAGTATGCTAACCTTCAATTCATGTAATAACTCATAAAACGAGGTTAATTCCTGTAATAGATGGATTGTAGGCGATTTAGATGTAGAAATAGCTCTTAATATCATTTACAAGAAAAAATAAGAGTTAATATCAAAACGACAACTTGCTACCTTATTTGATGCTCATTCTGCCATTAATTAGGTGAAAATGGGGAAAACTAGAGGTTTTGAGGTCAAAATTGGAGGTGAACGGGTCTGGTGAAAGGATCAAAACTAGCACCCACTACTCAATATGAAGGATATGTGTACTTCCTTTTTTGATCCAATTGGAGTTGACATGTGGAATTCAAAAAAATATTAATAACAAAAAAACTATTCAATGTCGACCATAAATAAATAAATGGTTTAATTCAATAACCCTATTAAGTAAAATATTTCAATATCATGGTGAATATTGTCTCTACGATGAATACATACCATGTGAAATTTATCTTTGCTTCCCATACATACTAGGGTGATTATCTTTGAGGTGAATACATTTTGCATGTCTAACGTTAAATTTGTGGTGATTAAATACCATTCGTGACAATTCAAACCCTACCGTGAGTCAGTTACACAAGTTTCTTATTTATTTATTTTTCTTTTCAATTTGACTAATTCACTACTAATACCTAAATCTAACAAAGGAATGCCTAACAAAGTAACCCTAAATATTTTTCATGAATACATAGAATCATTAGAAAAACATAGAGAAGAGAGAGAAGCCAAACTTCAAAGTAAGTTAGAAGCAATGCTTGATAATAAATTTAGATCTTTGAAAGATAATATTGAGAGACATATAGAAAATAAAATTTTATGGTTTGAGACTCAATTGTAGAAAATGGAGGCTAGATTACAAGAAATAGAAAAAAGAGACCAATAACAAAAACAATCAAGGAAGGAAGAAGAGGTCTAAGAAAATCATAATCTTAGGGACAAGCTTAAAGAGGTAGAAGAAAAGTTAATTAACTATTTGGCCCTAAATAGTGTGGAACACCAACTGGATATCAAACCTATCAAAGAGGAAATGAATAAGTTCATAGAGTTATACCATCATAATTTTTGGTATAAAAGAAAAGAAATATGAGGACACATTAGCAATAGTCAAGGAGGATCTGGAAAATAAGTCAAAAATTGAAACAATTGGCCTTATAGAAGCAAAAAGGTTGGGAAAATAATTGAAAATAAATATAGGTTGATTCAGGTTATGGTAAGCTATAATTCCCATAAATATGACATACTCAGTAAAATACGAGTTTAAAAGGGTTTGGAATATTTATGAATGAAGACCTCATTCCATAAGATCAAGCTAAATTAGGGAAGGAGGTTTAAAACGTAAAGGAAGCTAGAAAATAAGGAAAATGGACAATAACTAGGAACCAAAAATCTATTATTAGGGATAGAGACCAAACAAATAACAAGAAATAACATTTTGAGACACTGCAGATCCTCTCTTGGAACTGTTGGGGATTTCCCTGGAACAAAGGGCCTATATTAAGTTGGATCCCAAGTGAAATTGATATTAATTTTCTAGTTGAAACTTAGGATCATGAGGAATCTAAGGTCCCTAATATAGAAGGATTTATATCTTGTTTGACATGGAACAAGAAATCCTCCTGTAGATGGGTTGGAGGAATAACTTGTTACATAAGAATAAACCTCTCTCCTCACATTCATGTTCATAAAAAAGACCCTCTCAATCAGTTCATTTGGATGGATATTTCAGATATTAATGCTAAGAATATGTATATAGCAATTTGTTATTTCACACCTATTAATTCTACCTTTTATACAACAAACAATCTAGATAAAAATTGTCCATATAAAGGCTTAGAAAAAGATATATATAGTCTGAGAAATGAAGGTAGTATTTTCTTGCTATGAGACTTTAATGTTAGAACTACAACTAATCAAGCTATTATCTTAAGCAACGATTCCAAGCCTAATCCTCTATGGCTAGATGAGGACCTTGTTTTAGCTAAAAGATACAAGAGAATTTCAAAAGACTTGACCGATAATTTTTATGGTACCGAGCTAATCAATATTTGAATTTATCGAGATCTAATAATTTGCAATGGTTTAATAAAGTGGCCAAAATATAACCAAATGACTTGTATCCATGGGTTGGGTAGTAGTGTTGTGGATTATGTGATTTCAGATATCCTTGTTTACAACCAAACAATAAATTTTGACCTTTTAAACGATCGTGAGCCCGACTCTGATCATAGACCTTTAACCCTAAATCTAAAATTTACCTTGCACAAACCCCCCTTGAAGATAACTCCGATAACCAAAGACACTTGCTTTTTGACAAAATAAATTTGGTCTCTTCTTAAAGGACTTAGACAATAAATTAAATATTCTATCATATAAGAACAATATTGAAGACATTTATCATAATTTTACAACCCTCTCTACCTCCATAAAAAAATTCTCTATTGAAGTGTTGTTTAAAAAGAAGAATAGAATTGCCAACCCTTGGTATGATAATGAGTGTAAACTTCTAGAAAACCCATTAGGGATTCCTCTAATGAGTTCTTGAAATATGAAAAGATTAATGGATACAAATCCCTAATTAAAAGGAAAAAAAGGCACTACATAAATAAAAAAGCAAGAGAGTCTTTTGCATCTATCTAAGCTAGATCCAAAGAAATTTTGGAGAAAACATTTGACTCATAAAACTAAAGAAAATGATATGATTCCCTTGACAATCTAGAATTCCCACCTTAAAAATATTTACGAGTATTGTAATGTCTTGGAAAACATTCTAAAAGTTTCTATAGAAGTTGAAGTTTTTTCTATAGATGATCTATAAACTACCATGGATATTCCACTAGAATAGTTTGTCACAATAGATCTAATAAAATACTGAAATCTTTACTATTAAGGTTATTTTCCCTTTAGATCTCCAGAATATTTAGTTATTGATTTTCTGCTTATGCATGAAATAAATTAAATGCAAAAAATAGAGAATAATAAAATAAATCACACCATCCAAAAATAAACAAAATATATGACTTGGGAAACCCAATACAGGAGAAAACCCAACTGGAAGGTGAGGCTGTTATTCTCTCTTTTCTCTGGTATAGAAGTGATGCAAGTGCAAAGAAAGAGGCACTCTCTATGAAGTTTCCATTAACTTGTGGCCTATATCGCTGCTACAAAATCTCTCCTCCTCTGTTATGCTCACATAATACCACTCTCAAATGTTTTTCTTAGATACAAAACAAGATACAATGCCAAAGAATGGAACCCCTTCTCCTCATAGTGGCTCGGTATTTAGCATAGCCCGATAGCCATCTAGGGGTAGGTTTTTGACTTCCTCAACCCTCAATTGTGATAGGGTTTTGGACCTTCTAGAATCTTCTTGAAATTACATATGTGACTAGACCCATATACATGAGTAATGAGGGATCACATGGCATCCTCTTGTACCATGGTGGTAAACACGGTAGGTCAACTTATGAGAGGCATAACTTTTTCATACGAGCTTCGATTACCACAATTTTTACACCATTGGAAAGCTCTCAATGTGTAGAATAACGTCATGGGGTCAATTCCATGAAGGGAAATTTTTGACCCAAAAAAATGTCGTTTGATGCCTCAAAATGGCCCCAAAAGGTTCTGGACCCCAATTTTCCAAACTGGGACTTGCCAGTAAAATAGCCCCGCGAGCCAATTCCTCCAAATTTTTCCACTATGAAAGGATAGAGATAGATGAAAAACAATATAATGATCAAATCTCTATCAATATAAGACATAAATTTTTGGGTTAAGCGACTCTCAAATGGGAAAACTAAGGACATCAAAGGCTACCAAGATGAAATATTAAAAATTGGAGGGTCCATTCTGGTCCTTCACATACAAAAGCTCTTCAATTTAGCAATCAAGCAAGGCTTCCATAAACCTTGGACTCAAAGCCTCATTGTACCTATTTTTAAAAGTGGGGATAAAAGAAATCCCTCTAATTATAGGACCATTATGATTAGTCCCATTTTAGCCAAGCTATATGGAAGTATTTTGGAAAAGAAGATAAGCATATGGATCGGAATACACACAAAAAGAAATAAAGTCCAGGTCAATTTTAGAGGTTATCACTCAACCATGGACCACCTTATCATACTTGGGATCATTTTAGAGGAGTGTCACAATAATTAATCCAATCTCATTTGTTGTTTCGTTGAATTTAGGAAAGGTTTTGATATTGTGCCTAGGGCCAACCTTTGGAATAGGTTAGAAGAGCTAAAAGTTCCCTCTGGGCTAAGAGCGGTTGCGGTAAGTTTGTATGAGAATGTTATTGCCAAGTTTAGGAGCACTGAGGGTTATTTAGAAGAAATTAACTGTAGTATAGGATTTAAGAAAGATTTTCCCCTATCCCCTACCCTTTTTGGCATATACATTGACAAGTTAGAAGCTTGTCTAGACGTTGTAGGTTGTGTTGGACCAAATCTTGCTAGTATAGTCATCATCCTTCTTCTCTATGCCGATGATATTGTTATTATGGAAAGGAATCCCTATGACCTCAGTAAACAACTTAGAATCCTCAAGGACTTATTCTCTAGTACAATAATGACTATGGACACTGACAAAATGAAGGTTATGATAATTAAACCCAACAAGATCACCTATGATACTTTCATATATGATAGAAACAATTTGGAGGAAGTGCCTTCATACAAATATATTGGAATTGATATTCATCACAAACTCAATTGGAACTATAGCATTGAGAAAAGGATAAATGGAGGGTGGAAAGCTTATTATGGGCTTGAAAATAATTGTAAATTAGCAGACCTTTGGCTATGGGATAAGAAAAATCTCATCTTTGAGACTCTTGTCACTCATGTTATCTTGTATGGATGTGAATTATGGGGATCCAATATCTCTCGAGAATATTGGGGAAATATAGAACATATCCAAAATAATTTTGTAATTTATAATCTCAAAATTAAAGGCAATACATCCTATCCTATCCTCCTCATAGAAGTGAGCCTTTCTTCCATTGGGAGCACAACTGTGATTAGGTACTTGATGTACAAGAACAAGATAAACAAGATGGATGAAAAAAGGCTCCCAAAAATTGCTTCAGACTCTAGCCAAAATCACAAATGGCTCAAGAAGGGATGCCTTAATGATGCCAAGTCTGGGATAAATCATTGGGGAATAAAAGAAGAAGTTATTTTGTAGAATGTTGATGATATTAAAAATAATTTTCAAGATAAATTTAAGGAGAATCTATGGTGTGATAAAGAATTGGAGAATAATAGAAAATTAATATATTAGAAGGAGGTGGTTAGTTGTAATCTTGAAGATGAAAAATATCTCTCTATTTTGACTAGCGTTAAAAATAGAATCAATATTGCTAAAATAAGAACTAATTTTCATGAGTTGCATAGTGAGATTGGGCATTGGAAAATCCCCAAAATACCATGACATGAAATAATTTTCCACCTTTGTGACACCAAGAGGGTTGAAGATGAAAATCACTTTCTCCTGGCATGCTTTGAGTATGCCCAAATTAGATCTGAATTTCAAAATATCTATCACAATACCGACCTTCCTAACATTCTAAGTCATAAAAACTATAGTGATCTTGGAATGATTCTCCTAATGATTTTTGAGCATCGAAATAACATTATAAAGAAACCCAAGTAATATATTACCTTTATTAAGGCCTAGTAGACCATTTTTTTTCTTAGTGGATTCTAGATGTTACCATCATCATCATCACCATAAAATACCAATATATTGAGAAAAATGCAATATAAAATGATTTGGCATGTTGATTTCAATTCTACATTGAAAATAGTGTCCCCAAGGTGTAGGACAGTCGGTGACAGAGTGTGCTGTTAAGGCGCTCCATGATGTTAAAGTCACTGGTTCGAAACCTGTGGGGACAAAAAATCTATCCATGTTAAGGGTTTGTGTGGCTCAGGCCAGGTGCGATCCCCGGGTGATTTTGACGGCTTAGATGCCCTTGAGTCACAATTTCTTAGCCACAGGTTAGTCCCACATGTCACGGACAAACTAACAAACAAAAAAAATAAAAATTCTACATTGAAAACAATTTGATGCATTAATTAAAAAAACAAAAAACAAACTAAAGACAATCTTTTATTTATAATATACAAAAGGTATTGTAGTCTTTCCAGTTGTGGCCTACCACTAGAGAAACCAAGACCACAACTAGCTAAAAGGATCCATAACAATGGTATTAATTCTTTCTTATTTCCCTATAGTCCTGAACATATAAGGATGTAACTATGTCTACCAACAACCTGTAATAACCATCATACTTTGTTTATTAGTCATTATTGGGTTTTTCAAACATAAATTAGTCATATATAAAATTAACAAAACTATAATCCTATTGTTGTCCATGATAATCATAAACAAAAAAGGAAATCTAAAAAAAAAACATGATAAGACCTGGTATCAATCGTTGGGAAAAGGAGTTCTCTTCTCCTCTGCTACCTCCAACAACAATTCGATGTCTTCATCCTCCTCCTAGCCAACTTTTGAGGACTGTGGGTCTCCATCAAGCATTATGGGGTTGGATTTGGTTCTAGTTGAGTTGGTGGAACCTTCAACTTGATTTCCTTTTCCATGCTCCTCCTTTCCCTTCAAAACTATACTATTTACCCCAAAGACCGTTTGACATAGTGATTCAAACACACCCTTGAATGTTCTTGTCACGTGGAGAATATCTTGATGCCCCTCCAACTTTTTCTCTAGCGCTTAAGCTACCAGAGTCTTCAAAAACTAGTAGGTATCTATTTTCCTAGAGAATTTTGTGTCTCGGGTTCTAGAGTGGATAGGGTCCTCCATCCATCCCTAAATTCCCCCCATGATCTGTTCATCAGGTGGCATTCAACATTTGGTCCTAAAAACCTCCTCTAGCAACTCCACTTCCTACTTCACAACCTTTGAGTAGTTCTCTATAAACTAGTGTCTCGCTTCCTAAGCATCATTCTCAAATCTAGTTAGGGATTTCCAAATTTGGTAGGAAGAGGCACCCCCCTGTCCCTTATTATTCCTTTTACTTCCCCTCCTATTCGATCCTCTACCCATGATTGCTTCCACTACAAATACAGACCAAGAAAAAGGTTTAACCACACTCACACCATGAAAATCGAAAGGAAATGCACCAATGAGGAGATCCAAAAGGAGATATCCATTTGATTCCTCATACTTCTAGATAACAATAATAAACCCTCCTCATGGAAGTGACACCGAAAACCCAATGCACCCAAAAAACAAAAACAAGACTTTGAACAAGGTGACCAAACTAGGGACAGAGCTGAACAAGAGATATTATCTAAAGAAATCCCTCATGATTGCCATGCACCCCTATCTTGAGAAAGCCAATCTATGCTCTAGCGAACCTCTGAACCAACCATCATCTTTTCCCAAAACTTAGGAAGATAAATACCTCCCTTAGGCAGCACTCTCATCATTTCCACATCATCTAAATGACTCCTCATCAATTTATGAAACTCCATCTTCAATTTTGTACCAACCTTGATTAATTCTCCCCATGCTATCCTAATTTTAGTAATCTAATCCATGTCGTACTCCATCGGTTGGTTTGTACCCAAAATCATTAGTAGAATTGGAAATGGGGGTGACATATATCCTGCTTAGATCACCATGAACCTTGATTGGATCTTGATCACCTCTTCCCAGCTCCAGACCTAATGAGAGGTCAATGGATGCACGCGTGGTAGCCTGGCATGTCGTGTGGGTTCCCAAGGCCCCACTTGTTGACACTCCATCCGGAGGAGATACTATCCCATATTAAACATAAGAGTATTCTAAACATTCTACCTTTTGGGGTTTTTTTGGCCACTTTTTTCGTTTGATTTTGCTTGAAATCCAGTGTTGAATGGTTAGATATGCTGATTTGCGTGGCTAAGTTTGTATAATCCGAGTGCCCCAGGGGTTTTTCAACACGTTGAATCCATTTATGCATTCATAAAGGAAATTTAAACAACATAAAATAGAGATTTTGTCCAAATTTACATCGCCGAATTCCGACCAATTCCTGCTAGAAAACCCAAAAGGTAGAACGTTTAGCCAACACCTTAAACATAAGGAAAAGTGAAGCTTTCTCCAGTTGGATTACTTTCCTCGTCAAGTGTCTGAATAATGCCCTTTTGAATTTCAATAAGAAGCAAGGGATATTCCTCGATGAAGATATGAATGGATTGAGTACCCACTAAACTCGGAGAGTCTTCCTTAGCCTCCATTGTAACATTGTCTCTACTCTAGGGTTGTGAAACCACTATGTAAACAATACCATAAATTGCTTTAAATGCTGCCTTGAATTTGTTGTCTAGGAATACAATCATTATTCATCTAGTACAGTTCAGTAAGCTTACGAATATTGGTATCTCTAGTTTTGGAGAAACCTAGATCTGAAATCCACCC
Organism: Picea mariana; assembly: GCA_032191745.1. Taxonomy (NCBI): domain Eukaryota; kingdom Viridiplantae; phylum Streptophyta; class Pinopsida; order Pinales; family Pinaceae; genus Picea; species Picea mariana. The sequence goes on from JASDQU010306251.1 coordinate 190,999, forward strand.
TTCAAAGTCCTCCTAAATTCACTCATTAAACATTCTTTTTCTTTTCTCTCTGGTCAATGCTTTCATTTGGCCCATTTCTTCCTTAATCTGAGAAGGGACCCTAGAGTGGTAATATCTGGGGGCTACTTGAGCTTCCTTTGATTCCCTTGTGATGTAGTTGGGTGCTTCATAGTAAGAGACATTCTAAGAGCTATCTCTAGACCTTCTACCTAGTAGTTTGTTTCCTTTCTTATGGTCCATGACCCTATTTCCTTGTCGCCTTCACTACCTAGAGTTGGATATGGTAGAAAGGCTTAGTGAAATATGAGGAACACAAGTAGCATGCAATAATAACTTCTAGGCACTAGGGAATATTGGGGATACAATCCAAAATCTTTAGATAGGAAATACCCTTAATCCAAATGAAGAGAAAATACCTATACCCACATGACCGTTGTTTATTGTTTACCCAAATCTCCCTTCTATATAATGATGGATGTAGGGTTACCAAAGAACTAAAGTGGACCAGATTTAAAAACAAAAGAAGAATACTTGGGGGAAGAAGACTAACCATGAAATTCAAATGGTTGAGGCAAGGACCATGAACACCATCATTGCCTTCTCCATGCTAGCCAAAATGCCTTCCACACCCTGCCATAGTTTTGTGTTGGTTAACCTCTCGCTCAAATTGAAACACACCAATAATGTTTCCTTTCATAATATGCATTGTCATCGCCGTGACTAGGTATAAGTGCTTGGTACGCTATTGGGACAAGCCATATTCATCATCAGACACTCTGTGTTGTGCCTCCATCTCCATCACATAACTACTTGTATTGTTTAACTATCAGCAACCACCCAACACATCGGGGGGTGTTGTGTTGACCTCTAACATCCCATATAGGTGTTGATGCATCATTTTTCAATGATATAGTGCAAAATTATTTAGTGCATTGAATTCATCAATAATACACTTCAAAACAAACAAGTTACATCTATTTAAGCAACTATTTGGTGAAGGTATCAATATCGGCATGTTAAATGTGAGGGTGAATTACATTACATATTGATATCAAACAACATAGAATAGAATGCAAATAGAAATATGTTAAACATAATGTCAAAAAACTGAAAATAATAGAAGGAACATAAAATGAATGTGATTAGAATAAGAATAGAATACAAAAATAAAATCCCCACAAATATGAAAAATAAATGTGGATACAATGAATGGCAATATATGAACACATATTGTTAAAGGAAAATATATGATGAACACATACTGTGGAAGGATTATATAATGAGATATATTATCAAACTCAATTTTGTTTTTCTAAGCAATTGCACGATACTGCAACTAGTGTAGATCCATCGCAACTCTGGATCTATTAGGCATCAAGACAAATCAAATTCCTTGAGGTGAAAACCTTTCCTCATTTTTTCTCAATTGAGAAAAGATTTTTACCTTGAGAGATTTGATCCCCTCGATGAACGATAAATTCAGATTTAAGATGAATCTTTGTATTGTTCAAATATTCTGCCAACCAAAAACTGCACTTGTTAATGAATACAACTGCCACCTAACATTCAATGTAAATGGTAACACGTGTAGTAGAAGGTGTTGTTAAAAATATTGTTTTATACCACATACTTAGATTAGAATACATGCAAATTTCTGGAAATCATTTTAATAAAGCATTATACTAAGTGTCCATCAAATCGAATCAAATCAAAAGTTGAATGGAATTTTTATGTTGGAAATAGTCCCAAAACCAATGTGAAGGTAATATGAACTTATGCCTCCTCCACGTTTTAAGCTATAATTCATTGAAATTATATAAAAAAATGCATGTCTAGTGTGAAGTTAATTCTAGCTTATGCCTCCTCCAAGATTTAAATTATTACATGAAAAAATATAAAAAATGTATGGAAAGTTTGATGTATTTTGTTGTTTAAACTCTTTATTACGTTAATTTTATTCAAATTAAGAAAACAAAGGATATAAACCAACCATTATTAAAAAAAAAAAAAAATTGTAAATTGTTTTTAAGTCATTAGGCAAGAAACAATCTACCTTGGATAAAAATTATATTTAATAGCTTGACCTTGAATAAATCGTGTGAACTAGACTCACCTAATGGTTTTTTCCTACAAATGTGCTCGTGCACTAGTAATATCAACTGAATCACAACTACATTGGAAGCATCAAATTTTTTTTTAGAAATAAAAGAGACATGACTCCTTTTGCATTAATGCCTACATATGCAAATGTCGACATAATAGTTGAGATCTTCACCTACCACTTACATTGCTTTTCTTGCTATCTTGCCTTCCTAATTTCATTGCAACGCATAGTCCTCCTAGACTTGTGGCCCTCTTAAATGCACAAAGTTTCCTAGAAATGCTAGAAATAAATACATTATATGGTAATCTCACCCACAATTAAGTATAATAATTTAGACTTTCCTACTCATAAAACCATCATTTACACATCTTTTGAAATCATTACTACAATTAAAAACAAAATAAATTTAAATTGTTCACATTATAATGACATACATTTTACACCTAAAAAATTTACTCATAATAAACATAACACCATTTATAAAATATTTTATTATTAATTAAAATTTAAACAATTTTTTAACTAATTTTAATAATTCATCGTTTTAATAAATGTGTCACCCACAAAGTCCCAAATACAATGGTTTATGGATTCCATAAAGTATATTCAATCTTATCACCCACTTCTTTTGGTTGCTTTGCCTATTAAACATTACTATAACTACTTATAAATAGCCCAATAGTTACATGTACAACCAATGTGACTTAACAACCAAAGTTGTTGGGCCATTATTATTACAACTAGCGTCTTCATAGACATGTTTTAAAAATCCACATATTTGTTTTGTTTATGATTCCAAGGGGTTGGTGTTAGACATTCATCTATCTTATCTGTTAAAGTTGACTTTCACATCTCACAATGCTTTTCTTAAGAGTAAATTCCATGTGTTGCTTCTTTCTAGGCTAACTTTGAATATAAAGAACGCTTGCTCTCTGGGTTGTTGGTTATATTTAACTCATTCTTTCTTACAAAACAAAAGCACATGGAAATTTTGCCTCTTCATCAAGGAGTCTTCTAGAAAAGAAGGCTGCCATTATCTCTTTTATGTGTGTCTTTTGAAGAAGAATTCTCTTCTTTTCGAGGCAAAGCATCTTCTTTTCGAGGCAAAGCAAGATGAAGGGTGCTTTTCTTTTCTTTATAAAGATTAGAACACCATGGAAATCAACGCATTGCAAGCATATGATTGGAGAATATTATTGTTTTGTAAAATTAAAAATAATAAAGCAATATACCTCATGTAAACTTAGTATCTTTATCAATCAATAAAGTGAAAAGATCATTTAAATTTAGTTTTTAAGTATCTAATAAACACATGAGGGTGTATTTGATTTGATGTTTTTATTATAAGTGTGTATTTCTTACATACATTGAATAATTAGACTTTGTGGAATCATAGTCAATCATCCAATATTTATGGATAAATCTATTCCTCAATAATCGATTGTTAAAGTAGTAAATTTCTCCTTTGCATAGATGATTTTAGGAGTAAATTTCGTTCATGGGCTAATTTATCATGGTTTTTTCAAAAACAAGATTTGCTATTTTAAAAATGATTCGCCCAAATTCTATAGGATAAAATTTTTTACCTTAAAAATCGCCAAAATTTTGTAAAAACTATATAAAATCCTTAGAAATTTGAATATTTTTACAAAAATATCGCCAAACATTTATAGTTGGCATATGAAGGATAAGTAAGATTCGCCAAAGTTTCTACATTTTAAAATAAATTCCCATCCTTAAAATCATCCCTGCTCCTCTAAATCGATTCAGGGATGCATCATGTTAAAATGTTATGATTATTAGATAGATATTAATAGAGATTTAAGGATGCACAATGTTAAAGTATTATGATTATTAGATAGATATTAATAGTATCACTAACAATAAACGAAATTGTATATTGTTTATGAAGATTTTTTTTTTTTTAAATAATTAAAAATTATTTTTGAAGACAAAAAAATATATTATTATAAGATGAATAAGTTAATATATATATATTTTTAAATTAATTAAAAATTATAACAATGTTATTCAAAAACTATGTTATTATAATCTTAAACTTTTTTGTTGATTAAATTTTGCAAACTAAAAATATTAAAAATATTTTAATATCAATAAAGTTAATAAAATATTAAAAAAATTCAATATACAATTTAATAATGAATTCATAATATTAACCTACTCTTAAAAACTTTTTACAATTTCCTAGTATACATTTAATTAATAAAAATACAAGTTAATTTAACTAGGATATCTTCATATAATAAAGATATACCA
>JASDQU010306252.1:0-18562 GCA_032191745.1 Picea mariana
GATTAGTATATCATCAAAAAATAATAACAAAAAATTTCGAAGGAAGGGCTAGAAAATGGAATTCATCAACCCTTGAAATGTGGAAGGTGCATTTGTAAGCCCAAGAGGCATGACCAAAAATTCATAATGGCCTTCATGAGTTTAGAATGTTGTTTTGGGGATATCTTCTTGCTTCATTCTAATTTGATGATACCTTGAATAGAGATCAAACTTTGTGAAATAGATTGCTCCATGTAGTTCATCTAACAATTCATCAATGAGGGGAATGGGAAACTTATCTTTAATAGTGATCTTGTTGAGCTCTCTATAATATGGACACATACGCCATGAGCCATGTTTCTTGAGTACCATTACCACCAGTACAGAGTAAGAACTTTGGCTAGGTCTAATAATGCCATCCTCTAACATTTCTTCAACCATATGCTCAATTTCACTCTTTTGGGCATAAGGGTATCTATAAGGCCTAATGTTAGGAGAAACACTCTCAGGAATTAGGTGAATAGCATGATCATGATTTCGAGTGGGTGGAAGACCTTTGGGAATATCTTCAAATACTTTGGAATGCTTATCAATGATCCCTTATTCAAACCTTATCAATGATCTCTTCTATCAATGAATATCAATGCTTATCAATGATCTCTTCTTCAACCTACATACAAAATTCTCCTTTCCTTTGACCTCATACCCCTTGTTGAGGGGTTTGAGATCTCTTTAACTCAACAGTAGGAACCAAACTCACCTTAGAGGCCCAATTAGACTCTCTGGATATTTCAATCTAGCTAATTTATCGATGGGATTTACTTAGTGATTGACAAGATATCTTTCTGTGAAAGTTCCTCCTTTAGATTAAACGTTCTCTTTTTGTCTTTTCTTTTATTAGATGAATCTGATAAAATGAAATGTGCTAGTATAAACCAACTGATAGAAGGGATTATTAACTACTGAAGAAGGTTGAGCCTGGGATAACCCTCATGCTCAAACATGCAAATAAATATATTCACAACTATTACAAGTCTAGTAATAATACATTAACTTGTTGGTATTTCAACAGTGACTGAGATACCATTATTGAAAGAAAATACGCATGCAATAAGATGAGAGAAAGAAAAAATAGTTTCCTTAGCTCTACCATCAATCACACATTAACACAACGATTTTCTTTTCATCATTAAGAGCAAAAGAACTGCTAAAATATTGAAACAGATAGATTATCAATAGATTCAGAAACTCTTACTCATTAGAAAATTAATTATTGAAATAAATAATGTTGGAAGTAGTTCCTCCTCAATCCAATCACATGATGCCTTTGATTAAAAAAAAAAAAATGTCTCTAGTTCTAAACATAACTTCTCAATTAAGTTTGTTCAGAAATAGTTCTTTACAATTCTCAAAAAGACGGTCCCCTTCCCAAAACCATCGACCTTTTCTAAAAGGTCAATCCCATTATTTATAAAGAATCACTAACTAAAAATAGTTTCTACAAGTTTGTGTTAAGTAAACACAAGATTGCCACATGGCGCTTTATCTCTTTGTTCTCTGGAAATCATCTCGTGGTTCTATTGGAGTGGATGACTCTTCTCATATTCAGACCACTTGATGAAGAGATCCTCGCATGTGTTAGCATACGGGAATTTGTGTTGATCGATCGGAGTTGCAATAGTTTCCTTCACTTCTACTGCTCGTTCTCTATATATGGTGACTTTGGCACTTACCCATTGTAGAACTACCCAATCCTTGATCAGATGTTCCATACAATTATGTATGTGAACTAGTGTCATGCTTGTCACTTATGTGATCTCCACTCCCCATGCTAGGTCTTGTTATGCATGTATTTTGACTTTGTCATCCAAGTCGACAAAGTCTTCGAGTGAGCCGAACTCTGGGAGGCCAATGTCTCTCATCTCATGATTGATATTTTCCCAGCTTCTTTCGCACTCGACCCATCTCTTATGTATTTCTCACTGAGGTTCTTGAGACATACTTACCCAGTGTTCTACTACTTTCCTGATCTTGACGATGTTTCTATCCATCATCACTCGAATACCATGCTCCTCTATGTCTCGTCCCTTCTGCACTACACTGATGTAGTCAATTCATTCTACCACTAGGTATACCTTTTCATACAATCTCTCCACATCCTTATAGGTTTCTAGTGCCATAAGGGTATCTTCTTGATAATCGGCTACACCTACAATGAAACTTTCACTTGTGAACTTTTCATATGCGTCTTGGAACTCATTCTTCAGAAACACTGTGGCTTGCATTGAGTCTTGGTAATATTTTTCCAAATGGCGTAGATGGTATAGATCCTTTAGTGCAGCAACCTGTTCCTTTTCATCTTTCTTTGATCGATCCAACATGGCATCAGTCATAGCCATCCCTATGCTAATGAGCTCGGAAGTCTTCGCGTGTTCTATGTTGAGCAACTTCTCCTCTCTGGTGATGAGAATCGAGCTATCCACTATGAGTCTTATTTTGTTGGTGGTCCTCCTCATGATATATTTCCTCTTCCTGTCATAAGTGATCACCTGTATACCGAAAACCTCATAAATGGGCTTAGGGATTTGTTGTTCTCCCCAGGTGAGAGTGTTTCCCAAGCTTCATGTTGTATGTATTTGTTCTAGGATCGGTTCTTGTACTTATTTCATATGTCCCAATGGCTCGACCTCTGTCTTGTGACCATTGACTGGTGAGGTATCGACTAAAATTAAAGATTCATTGATAGGCTCAGTACTTACTTGGTGATTTGTTGTCAAGATGCTGATCTCTGGCTATTGCAATTCCTCTTTTTGTCCACCTAAACCTAGCTCATCTCTGGAGTTGTCTTTCGAGGTCCACGATAGGTCAATAAACTCAGTGTCTAACACACTTTCGACCTCATGGTTTCCATGTAGAGGGTTTGGAACTGATTCATCGAGACTTGGAGCAGATGTTCCCCCAGGTTCTTTCTCTTCTATAATTGGTATCAAAGTTACAAGTGAGACCTATGAACTCTCTTCCCCTGATGTTCTTTGAATCTCATACTGGGTTGGAATGGTCACCAATGATCTAGCCTGTGGTGATGGAACTCTGGGGTTTTCCATACTGGTGGTTTCCTCTAGTTGTATTGAATCTGAGCCATTTAGATCTTCTTTGAATGTGATTGGGTCGGTTGGGGTGATCATGATCATTTATACTACTTGAGGATCATTCTCTAACTGGTCGATGATTCTTTGGGCTCCTTCTAGTAACATCAACCCCCTCTTTTGTGCCTCGGTGGCTTCTGCTGCTTTGTTTTCTTCTCTAACATTGAGAGCTTCTTGAGCCATATGTTCTATTGTTTCGACTTGCTAATCCATACTCATAGCTTTGAACCTAGTCATGTTCAAGTTATATTTTCTTTGTAATACATCTGCCTAGTCCTGAGCACATTTTGTAAAAATATCATCTTCAAACTTGTCATGTGCATATGACCAGCAGGAAGAGACTTGTGCCACATGTTGGAGAACTAGGTCTTTAGGGTCATGCTTGCGAAAACGGCCTGTCAGGAACCTGTATTCCAGCTGAGTCAAACCCTCTATTTTAGCTTGAGCAGTGTCCTTCACTATACAAAACCCTATATGGAAACCGTAGGGTATGAAGGCTCGTTTCTCGTCCTTAACCAAAGTGACTTTATAGCCCTGTAGGATAGTCTGGTAACATATTTCTCCTAAAACGAGTTGGTATGGGACATGAACAAGGAGGAAATGTGGTGGTCTGATGGCCCCGAACACCCGGATATAGATTTTGGTTTCATCTAGGTACCAGTGGCCTACTTTCGAAATCATTTTCTTGGCTGCTACAGACAAACTTGGGAATTCCCTTTTAAATATAATGAAATAGATCCAAGAAATGAATTCATCGCAAATAAGAGCATAAGAATTATTGTACCTATTTTCCCATAGGATATTGAAGTAGACATGTACAAGCATCTTTGAGACGTTCCAACTCAAATTCATATCGGCGAATGTATTCCTTGCGCAGATTACATCTAGAAAATATGAGGCCATGTGAAAAGTGGGTGCTTATCCCTCCTTTGGTGACTGGGCTTGCAGTATACTAGTGCTCAATTGCTTGGAGATAATTTCTCCCAATTGAATCTACTCCCCGAAATAGCTACAGTGTATGCCAGGGGAATCCAAGCCTCTGAGAACTTGGCACAGTCTTTTTCTCTGTATAATCGGCAGTTTAGAGCCATTAAGTAGATATATGGCTCCCTCATATTCACTTTCACGTACTATCCATTGCTCTGGTTCATAAATTTCTTGTCTTCCTTCCAGCAGGAGGCCATTAATCGGCTAGTGTCATGGAATTCATAGAAATTCACCACAAAGTCTGTGTTCAACCACTCCTCCAGGTCCCTGATTTTGTAGTACTTTTGGACCTTTGTCGGGAGAAAAAATCTGACACATGTTCCATTCTCATCATTTATTACGCACTTATGTGCATCTGTGTGATCGATTATCCAAGTCAAAGTCTCAATGCAGGGTAAGACCCGAGTTCGACAGGCTACAAGAAGCAAGCACGACCATTGGATATTCGAGAAAACCTGGTCATTGAGCACCCTTACATATGAGTCGTTGTATGGGATAAACTCTGGGTAATCTTCCCAGTTGATTTTGTTGAATAAATCTCCACACTATGTGAGAATTATTTTTGATCCAGTGGTTTCTTTTGTATCGCCAAAAGTAGGGGGTTGAACAAATGACTTCTTTGTCAATGTCTTGATGATCGGCTCCGCTCTGGGAGAAAATGCCAACTACCTCGCCATACCAGAAGAATATCCTTCACCAATCTCTTCTTCCTTTAACTTCGGTGCCCTCGACGAGCGTCTATTCGTTGACTTCCTTGGAGGCATTTTCCCCATAGATAGAACAACGTTAGGCACCGTGTTGTAGATAGGATGTTGATATATAAAAATTATGACCATCGAACTGATAAAAATTAACACATACCTCTTCGTCACACTAGCTTAACCTGGTTATCTGAAAGTCTGAGAATCAAACACAACTCTTTAGGCGCTCTCTTTGCTTCTTCAGCTGCTCTAGAAATGGGAAACTTATGTGCATAATGGAGGTGTTTGAAGCTTTCTTAGTGATTTAAACAGAGATAATACTTACCTTGTCACATCAGTTATTTAATTCGGGGTGTGAGTGTGGTTCTACAAAATCTACCACTAGATCCTCATTATGCTCAAGATTAAATGCAGTCGTGGGTTGGCAGTGTAAGCACGGGCTATAATGTGGTTAATTGGTGATTTCAAATTCTCGTTGTTCAATCGACACACTGGGTAGCAACGTATGTGAAGAGAAACATCAAATGGCCTATTAAATGGTAGAATCTAATTGTATTTCAAGCTGAAAACATCCCATCATTCCGCTAACTTAACGGGTGGATCGGGAGTCGGGGATTTTCTTTAGACAATGTTCGTTGATATCTCTCGAAAAAAACTCCGATGCCGACCCATCTTGTCGTATAACGCTGATGTGGAAATTATGACTTGGAAGTGTGACTAAGACACAGGGAAACCTAAGGTGACTCGGGATGAAACTAGGCCGTATGAAATTCCTACGCAGGAAAGACATGTGGCGCTTGAAATTGACATCTTTGTTTACTCATGTTTTTCAGAATTAGGGAATTTCATTAGCTAAGATTTTTAACATGTCCTAATCTATCGATTTCAAAAATGCATCGGGGATATATGATCAACAATAAGTTTAAACAATTGTTCTCGGATTACCCCCTTCAAAAATTGTTGATGGTGAAAAAACATCGAGGATCAGTGATCGTTGATGTGGCAATGCGAAAATTTTCCATGATTTAAATCTTTGAGAATTCACCGACCCTGAACAAATGCATTAGTAATCGGTTCTTGGAGGTTCAACATGGCCTATGTCAATGTTTATCCCTTCTCGTATTTCGTCGATGCCGATGGGAAATTGGCCAACTCCAGAAACTTCTTGAGATCGAACAACTAGCACAAATCTACTTTGATTTTTACCGATGTCGATGATACATCGTTGATCAATGATTATTGTTATTATGTGGTCATTTTACTTTCTCGGATTTTTGTTGATGTTGAACATAAGCGCGCGGGTCACAATCTTAGCTATAGATTCCTAGTTAAAATGGAAAGTTCTTTTTAGAAACATATGTTTCACTTTGATAGGTTAAAAAAATACAATTTGATCGATGAAGAGACATGAAAATGAAATTAGTGATCCCTCCATAGCGGACTCAAGTCAAAAATAAGAACAAAAGAGAACAAGTTGTACCCAAAAAGAGAAAAAATTTCATAAAATCTTTTAGGGTGTGTTGAGCACTCAACACCCCTATGGATGGTGCATATAAATCTCTTCCTCCAAATCCCCATGGAGAAAAGTTGTTCTTACATCTAATTGTTCAATATGAAAATATTTTACTGCCACAAGACTTAAAATAGTCTTAATTGAAGTCATCTTAACAACATGAGAAAATATTTCATCAAAATCTATACCTTTCTTTTTTGCAAGCCTCTTTACAACAAGTCTAGCCTTGTACCATCTTCTTCCTTAAACCTGTAAACCCATTTATTCTGCAATGCTCTTTTTCCTGTAGGAAACTGAACCAAGTCCCAAGTCTGGTTATTTACCAAGGAATCCATTTCCTATTTCATTCATTTCTCCCACTTCTTTTTAGTGTCTACCTGCATCGCCTCTTCATAACATTATGGTTCACCAGAATCAGTCAACAATAAATAATACAATGAAGGAGAGTATCATACAGGGGGTCTACCTAACTTGTTATATATTCTAACAACACTTGCGGGAGTTTGAGGTACATGTTTTTGATGTTGTTGTACATTTTGATTTTCTAGTACCTTTGGAATTTCTTTTTTAGTGATCTCATCAAGCACTATGTATTCTGGTTTTTCTTCTTCCTGTTTCCTTCCCTGCAACTGATCTTTGTACATAACCTTCTCATTGAATATGACATATCTACTCCTAATGATTTTGTGATTTTCATAATCCCATAAGCGATACAAAAAATCATTAACACCATATCCAATAAAGGTACACTTCTTGGATTTTGCTTCAATCTTTGTTCTATTTTATTTATCAATATGGACAAATGCTTGACAACATAAAGTCTGCAGAAATGAATAGTTTACCTTTTTACCTGTCCATTCCTCCTCTGGAATTCCACCATCCAAATAACTTGAAGGTCCTTTTTTTATCAAGTAAACAACAGTATCTACAACATCTCCCCAAAACTATAAGGGAAACCCTGTGTGCAATCTCATACTCCTTTCACGCTCCATGATTGTCACGTTCATCCTTCCTGACACACCATTTTCTTGTGGTTTTCTTGGAATTGTATTCTCTCTAATAATCCCATGGTGGACAAGCTCAACACCCTAGAATCTTTTCCAAGGTAGCTGTTAGATATGCCCCCTTAGTCCTTCCTATTGTCCTGCATGATTTTCCCAAAAATTACAAGAAGAACCTCCCCAAATTCATGGGAGAAGGCGATCTAACAACAACATAACATAGAGCCTTTTTCGATCAGTTTGTTTATATCCTTGGCGTTGAGCACAAGGAAGTTTACTCAAGACTGTTAGTACGTACTTTTGAAGGGAAGATGAGAGATTGGTTCAAAGGTCTCCAAGTAGGTTCCATATTATCATATGATGATCTAGAAAATGCCTTCCCAAGACAGTGGGGTGAGAAAAAAGGATCATCTTTATTACTTAACCGAATTATGAGCTTTGACAAAGAATAATTCTGAATCATTCCTTGAATTTATCCAGATTTTTAATAAGATTTATCACAAAATACCAGCTTTATTCAAACCTTCTCAACTAGTCGCAAAAGTCACTTTTGCAGGGGCTTTTGATTCCAATTTTCCCAATCTATGTGAATTTCATAAAACTTGTCAACCATTTGCAGGAACTGTTTGATTTATTCGTCGTCTTCAAACACTTTCTAGTGATGAAGATTGTTTGGGATCAAATGTCTATGTCTCATGTTGATGTGATATTTCAGTTTCAAATCAGTAGGTGGTATGAAGGTCGCAACAGCCTTGGCCAAGGAATCAACTTGATGATTTTGCATTCTGGGAATAGAGTGAATATTAAAGGATGAGAAGAAATTCTCTATAATATCCTAGAAGAAATTTCTATATGATCTCAACCTTGAATTCTTAGCTTGATACTATTGTTTTACCTTTTTTACAATGAGCTCTGCATCACCATAAACTATCATATGTTCAATTTTTAACTTCCTTGCAGCTTCTAATCCTAAAACCAGAGCTTCATATTCATAGATATTATTAGTATAATCAACCTCCCATTGTAATCTATAATAGAAAGGAATAGCATACTCATCACCAAGTGCCGTGAATAAAACCCTAGCTCTTGCTCCTTCGCAGGATGATGCACCATGGAAGAACATTTTCCACATCCCTTCTCTAACATTTACATTTTCCTTTGAAATTTCTATTTTTTTATTTTCTTCTTCTATACATTCTTCAAAATAATCATCTATAGATAATATACAATTTCCTAAGTCCTGATCAACAACATAGACTGGTAAATTATTGGGGTTTTGAGGGTCACTTACAATATACGCCAGTCTTAGTTCTTTGTACAGTCGTGTGAATTGTCCACCAAAAATTGGGATTGTGGTGTAAGTCATGTATAGTTGAACCAATCCTCCTAACTTGGCTCCCCAATATCTGGATAGAAGCATGTCATGCTTGGTAGGAATGTCAACAACAACCACATCCATAAGGATACTTTTCACAGGAATCTGAGAAAGACTTACCACCAAATCTTTAATCATACCCAGACACTTAACCTTTCTAGAATCAAATGAGTACAAATATTGATAAGGTCTGGTAATTTCGAGGCCTAATTTTTCCATGACAATCTTAGGCATTAAATTGTGAGAGGCACTTGAGTCAGATAAACTACAATTTAATGCCTAAGATTATCATGGAAAAATTAGGCCTCAAAATTACCAAACCTTATCAAGATTTGTACTCATTTGATTCTAGAAAGGTTAAGTGTTTGGGTATGATTAAATATTTGGTGGTAAATCTTGCTCAGATTCCTATGAAAATTATCCTTATGGATGTGGTTATTGCTGACGTTCCTTCCAAGTATGACATGCTTCTATCCAGATATTGGGGCACCAAGTTAGGAGGATCAGTTCAGCTAGACATGACTTATTCTACAATCCCAATTTTTGGTGGACAATTCACATGACTGTACAAAGAAACTAGACTAGCATATATTGTAAGTGACCCTCAAAACCCCAATAATTTCCCAGTCTATGTTGCTGATTAGGACTTAGGAAATTTTATATTATCTATAGATGATGATTTTGAAGAATGTATACAAGAAGAAAATAAAAAAAATAGAAATTTCAAAGAAAAACGTAAATGTTAAAGAAGGAATGTGGAAAATGTTCTTCGATGGTGCATCCTCCTGTGAAGGAGCAGGAGTTGGGGTTTTATTCATGGCACCAGGTGATGAGAATGTTATTCCTTTCTCTTATAGATTACAGTGGGAGGTTTCTTATACTAATAATGTCTGAGAATATGAATATTTGGTTTTAGGATTAGAAGCTAAGAGGAAGTTAAAAATTGAACATCTGATAGTTTATGGTGATGCAGAGCTCATTGTAAAACAAGTAAAACAATAGTATCAAGCTAAGCATCCAAGGTTGAGATCATATAGAAATTTCTCCTAGGATCTTATAGAAAATTTCTTGTCGTCCTTTAATATTCACTCTATTCCCAAAATGAAAAATCAACAAATTGATTCCTTGGCCAAGGCTATTGCAACCTTCATACCACCTACTAATTTGAAATTGAAATATAACATCGAGATGAGACATAGACCTTTGATCTTGAACAATTTTCAACACTGGAAAGTGTTTGATGATGACGAACAAATCAAACAGTTCATGGAAATGGTTGACAAGTTTTTTGAAACTCACATAGATCAGGAAACATGAAATGTGACACCTGCCTGGAGAAATGTGACACCTGCCTCGAGAAACATGTCATGTATTTAGGTGGTTTTTCGACACATGGTTTTGTTCCAATGGTTTTTCTATTTCCGGTTAAGGAATTAGGGTTTTGGACTAATCCAAGTCATTAGGTTAGGGTGTTGGATGTCATTGGCTCCTATATGTATTTTGTATTGTAAACATTGTAACACGATGAATGAATATAGAATATGTTGGTTTTCCCGGTTTTGGGTTTCCAAGGGAAAAATCTCTGTGAAATGTTTGTATTTTCCATTGTATCTTTTCTATTCTTTTTCTGAATATCTGTTTGCAGTAGATATTGTACAAGGTTTAAATTTACAATAATTATTTGAAACAAGGATTACGGATCGCCAAGTATTCAATTCCATTAAGTTTAATAAATTCCTCATCAGTGAGGCTATACAAACATCTATAAACCTTTGTTTGAATAAAAGGACTTCAATTTCAAAACCATTTTCACCATTCACAATTAGCAGTGTTATCTAGTGAAGAACTCACAAAATTCCCATGTAATAGGTAAGCTCACTCTATTTCCTTGAGGATTATGGTGCCGCAGAAAATGGAAAAAAATCTTGATGTCATGGGTGAGGATTCAAACCTGAATGCAAATATTCTATCAGACACTACTCCGCGAGTCGTGAACACCATTAAAACTTGGACGCAAGTTTTTGAGATCTTGGAACGTGAAATCATCAACAGTCCAAAAGACTCCACCGAATAAGACGATGACTCTTATGCAGATAAGATTAGACATATATCATAGTCGAAGCGGCACAAGATAGTTGCATGACCGAGAATCATGCCTTACAACAATATGATAAGTTGGGCCTTGGAGCATGTTGACATCTGGACTAGGAGAATCATCAACCACCAGCAGGTTGTCATCGACTCTTTCCGACCAGAACGCCTACAGGTAATGTAAAAAATCTCCCCTACTCCTAAATACACTTACAATGTTTCATTCTTTATAGATTTCGAGAGAAAAAAATGTGCCCAGTACATCAGGACCGGTCATGATATAATCAAAACTTGGTGGGGACATCTGGAGAAATTCAGGACCAACACTCATGGTACGTATACCACAAGGTCTTTAGAGGCTCATATTTTGTATGTAGCCATGATGATCTATCCTCTATTCAGGAATAATATCCCTACACATTTCTCTATGGAGTGGGTAGCCATCATGAATGAGGTAGTCGAGGGTTACACTTTCAATTGGGCCAAAATGTTGTCGGATAACTTGGCCAAGGAAATCGTTGATTATAAAACAGAAAAATCAAAAGGGAAGCCTGCCCCTTTTTACATTTCATCATATGTTATGGATGCCATCTGTTTCATGACCCCTTTTCCACTGATGAACTGGAGTTGGACCTTGGCCAATTCTAAACCTATTCATTTTTATCACTCCAAGTTGTGGGAGGAGAAAGCCAAAGATTTATTTTATGAAATATGTCACAATGTTGTAGTACCTATTCACATAGCCATTTATGGTCACCCACCTCCCCAGATTTCAGAGAGGATTATGGGAAACCTAAGCAAGCTCATAGATTGGTTCATTGAGGATAATTTATCCTACATCATAATTTTTAGTAGCTTGGTTCCTCCTCATTCTCTCCCACAATTTCTACTCGACAGGATGGTATGTAGAGAGGTGGTGTACCAGACAGTGGTAGGAGGTGTCAACAAGGAGTTGAAAGCAGCTCAGAAAATAGTTTGGCCAACTTTCCCCATTCAAGTTGGCATGTTTACATTATTGGATTTTGGCCACTCTAAAGTTGATGTCGTAGCCCTGGAGGATGTCAAATTGGTTCATATCGAGTTCAAGAAACATGATTCACATAATATAGTGGATAACCATCTGGATCAGTTTAACATGAAGAGGTACACACATGAGAATTCCCCTTATGAGGAAATATTCAGGGGAGTTAGATCTTATGAGGAAGTCCAAAGAAGATTCATGACCCTACCCCCAGAACAACAAGCTGGTTTCCTCAAATTTCAGAAACACAGGAGGAACAATTTAACAAAGATACTCCATGGAGATTCAATGGCCATGCCTCTCTCACGGGAAGCTAGGTCTACAAGATCTGAGCCAAGTTCCTCCACTAAACACAAAGCTAAAAAAGGTTCCGAAAATGCCAAAGGTTTTATTTTAGGAGATGAGAACATCACTATCAGGACTAAATGATCCATAGGTGATAGCACGGTTCGAGGAATTCATGAATCTAGGACAAATTGTCTCTCACTCCACACTAGAAACTCATGTTGGCAACCTGAATACAACATGATAACAACATTCCACCAAAATTGCCTCTCCCATTACATCATTAAACCCTTTACAAACCAGCTTCATAAATCCTAATTCTAGACTCACTTTCATGGGTGACCTTACTCCTATATGACCCAAAGAGATGCCTCCCTCATATTTCTTCTTCAGCAAGAAACAAAAGGATATCATGAAAAGAGAATCTCACCAAAAGGATGGATTCATCACTAAAAGGAAAATGATGGTGTATGACGGGAATGAACATGATGGTCCAGAGTTTGCAAAAGAAGTTGCAGGTTCATTAGGCGCTTTTTCCACTGCCAATCAATGCTCAGTGGACAATTTGAACAAACAACTACGATTGAAGTGTCTCTTGGTAGAATACTTGAAAAATCAGATATATACTATAGAGCAGACTGTCAGAAGCATAATGAACCAAGCTTTTGAGAAAATTAGGGCTAGTGATCGACAAAAAATCAAATATCTACATGATAACCACAATATGGTCCACCAAAGTTCACATACCATCCAATATCTATTCACTCAGCATGACAAATTGATAGAGCAGTTGCAAGCCAGATTGGCCCTAATAGAGGGCACATCGATAGACATTTTAGCCTTCAGAACTCAAGCATCGAAAATCAATGAGAAGTTGGAATTTTCCCAGCAAGAACTTTATCTGAAAGTAGATGACATCCATAAATGCTATCAGGTAGTAGATCTTTCTCTAAAATACATCTATGTCAAGAAAAAAGAGGCCTGCTCGGCTCGGCCTAAGTTTTAAGAAGTTCTCATATTGATGCAGAAAGCTAATGCCCTTGATTTTCCTTTGCTCTCTTATTCTGAACAAGTAAGGGGTGAAATGGCCCTAAAGGCCTAGGAAAAAAATTTGGCAGAAGGAAAGAAACTTTCTAGAGAGGTGAAAGAGGCTTGTCTAGAGGCATTGTCATCATTAAACAAAAAGTTGATTGAGTTTGAGGGGAATAATATCTCAAAGGCCCTGGGGAAAATTGAGATAGAAATGAACCAGCAAAGCTCTAGAAAGAACAAGGAAGTTATTCAGGAAGTCATCCGAGAAATGAGCTAAATTGATATTTTAAAAATCGATGAATGGTTGGTTGACCCAAGTTCCCAATTCTAGGCTACAGTCCAAGAAGTAAACAAGATTCAGGAAAAACTTCCCCAGATACAAAAGAAATTGTTTGCCTTCGAAGTAAATGAGAGGATTGAGCCTTCAAGGTTTGTGATAGCATTGATGGATAGATGCACCCATTGCATTGAACTGGGAAACCAAAGTGTAGCTTGGGGGAAATGAGGAAACATGCACAGTGTCCATCCCTTCCACCCTCTCTACCTTTCACTTTCCAACAGTCACTTGCCTCTTCCATTCGTACCACCCGCATTGTAACTTCCACTCATCCCACCTCATCATCTGACACTTGTTCCTCCGTCATTATTTCCATGGACAATTACTTTTCCATGTGACTGTTATCCATCCCTTGACGATCCAAAATTGTTCTATTCATCTGATTATCCTCCCCCCATGACCTCAACTATAATTCATTCCCCCACTAAACACACCCGAAGGGAAAAATGGCAAAGAGATCAAACAACCAAGACAGTAAGCCGAATGATTGAGGCATCCTTAATGAAATGTGTACCCAACCCAAAGGGCTAAGTAAAATGAGTGCTTCTACCARAAGATGAAGAGAYAGAGGAAAGTGCTACTGAAACTCATCAATATTTACACATTGTTGTTTTATGCAAATGTATTMTATTTTTWGTTAAATATTGTAAGTCCAACGGTTTTCAGTTGTGACATATTTTGTATAAATACATAGATTTAATATCTATTTAGGGTTGCTTCTTGTCAAATGTAATATAGAAACTCTCTTTTTTTAGTATTAATACAAGTGCAGACAAAGATTCTAAGTTTCGTTCAATTTGAGTTATGTGTTCCCTCCGTGTTTCCATTTCTCCGAATTTCTTTTTATAATTCTTGAAGAGTGACCGGTTACAATTTAGTATTACATCTACTGTGATCATATTTTACCATCAGTTCATTCAGTAAATATTTTTTCCTCTATTATTACTCTGAGTAAGACAAGACCTGTGATCTGCGTGAATTACTACATTTTATATCATGTTCAAGAGTGTGTTCTCTACTTTTCTTCTACTGCAAACAAGGTGAGACTTATCTGTAATTAATACATGACTTTGTTTAATAGTTTTGTAATTTCTTCTACATCATTTGATATTGTAATTGCGACTTAGATAATGAGATACAACCTATGTATTGTCCTATTATTAATTTCATTTAAATATTATTTCTCAGAAAAATGAAGGTAGTAAAAGAGCTCATTAAAACATTTCTTTTAAAACCTATGATGTTTGACATTATTCTTTGAGCCTTAGAACCAATCTCAGGAACAACAATGCTAATGCACACTTGCCTTCGGATCATCACCAGACTGGCACATTACCCTTGATTCCTTGATATACTCCTCACTATACTCTGCTTATCCAGTTGACTAAAGATTGGTTGACTAGTTAACTCATCTAGGTGGCATTTCACTCTCATAACTTCCTGAGAGACTAGACTAGGTGGCAATTCACTCCCGTCACTGCCCAAGAGACTAGACTAAGGTGGAAATTCACTCCAATAACTTTTGGAGTGTGTCCAAATCACTCTAGACCACCACTATGGTGCATTGGTTCTCCTTTAGTGCACATTGATTGAGTCATACAGAGTATATCTTGTGCAAATTATTCATTATTCATTACGATTAATGAGAATTCTTCCATTATTTCTCTCCTTCTTCTTCTCTCTCAATTTCTGTTTGGAAATTTGTGTAGTATTTTCAAGCTAGATATATTCTATGTAGGTTCAACACATTTACATGGTATCAGAGCCAACATACTGCTAAGCAAAAGCTACACCAAAACTTTTTGTAGGTAAAAAATATTGAAGACAGCGGAAAGATGGATTTCCAAAAAGAATTCATTCTTACACCTTAAAATTACTTTTCATGGAAGGAGAAAATAATCATACATCTTCAAACTAGAGAATTGTACAGGTTAACCTTGAATACATACAAAAAAATGACATTATACATATAAAAATCCAAGTACTTAAATTGAATGGATGAAGCATTCGGAACAATTTGCAGTCTTATTTCTCCCGATCTCCTTTTTCACATATCTTCCTGTAAGACTCACAACAGATCTTGGGCCACCTTGGAAGGGCTCTTTGGAGAATAGTATGAGTTGAGGGGACACATTCTAGAGGTGGAATTTCTCACATTGGATCCAAAAATATTCAAAAATATCCAATATTTCTTTACAAAATTCAAGGATTTACTGTCGCAACTCAAAGCTTGCGGGGTTGATAAATCTGAGGAGGACAAACAAATGGTTCTCAGCATTCTCTCCAAACTTGGTCCTAAATTTTATGTGTTTGTATCAACATTCCATTCAGTCATATTATCCTCTGAAGCCACCTAGAATATGACTTCTCTTGAGGACTTTATTGAATCCCTGACACAAGAGCAAACAAAGCTCATAAACATAGGAAAAATCAAAGGCCCAAAGGCACATGCACTTACTGTGCAAGGTGGAAGCCATCAATATCATAAATCTAAAGATAAAGGAAAAATTAAAGCTCATGCAAATCTGAAGAAGGAAGGGTACTCAAAACCCTTCATCTATGCCTCCGGATCTAAAGAGGAGAAGGGAAGAAAAGGGGAGAAATACACATACTGTCACAACGGATTCCATCTAGAATCCGCATGCATGAAAAAAAAAATAGATATAATGACTCAAATAATTCATCAAAACAACCTTGGAGATCGCATCCTCGAGGGTGCCACGAAGAAGAAGCGAGAAGACCAGAATCCTGAGAAAGGCAATTCTATCCATGCCTTGATTTCCATCAACTCTTCTCCCAATGATTGGATCATATATTAAGGAGCATCACATCACATGGCTTCCTAAAAATAAGTCTATTCTTCATTGGATACATGCAAAGGTCCTCCTATTATGATGAGGGACAACTCTTTAGTCGAAGTCACTGGCAAAGGAAGGATTGAACTCACCAACGAAAGCTTCGAGAATGTGTTGCACGTTCCGAAACTTTCCATCAACCTTCTCCCTGTGTATCAGATGATGAATTTTGGCACCGAAAAGAAATTCATATTCACACCAAATGCAATGTACATCTATGACATACAAACCAACTCCAGGGTTTCTGCCGGTAAGGTAAAACTTTAATATAAATTGTATACATTTTCTAAATTTATTGAACCAAACTATGCTTTACTACTTACCCATGCTGATGAAAGTAGTAAGATATGGCACGAAAGGTTTTTAAATTTGAATTTCAGATACATGCAACATATTAGCAAGAAAATATTGGTTGATGGTTTACTAGACATTCATTTCTCCAAGGGAGTATGTGAGGGATGTATTCTCCAAAAACACCCTCAAGAGAAATTTGACAAAGGAAAGTCTCAAAGAGCTTATGTGCCTTTAGATCTGATCTATAGTGACCTTATGGGTCCTTTTCCACATCCATCTATTAGCAAAGCGAGGTTTTTTCTCATTTTTGTTGATGATTTCTTAGGTTTTACATTGATTTACTTTCTCAGGCAAAAATCTGAGGACTTTCAACACCTCAAAGATTTCAAAGCCCTGGTTGAGAAATAGTCCAAAAAGAAAATCAAATTTTATCGAACTGATAATGGGGGAGAGTATGTCAATAATGAGATCCATAATATTTTCCATGAGGTAGGGATTCAGTTGCAGCACACAGTTCCCTATACTTCGCAGCAAAACAGAGTTGCTGAGTGGAAAAACAGATCTCTAAAGGAGATGGCATGTTGCATGTTGCATGAAAAGTTACTACCACGGAGACTATGGGCCGAAGTGATTAATTGTGAAACATACATCCAAAACATATCTCCCCATAGATCTGTCAAGGATAATACCCCCTAGAGCCTTGGAGTGGCCTCAAATCGGGAGTGACCCACTTTCGTATTTTCGATTCACGTGCATGGGCTCGGATTCTCTCTGAAAAGAGGAAGGCACTTGATCCACAGAGCACTGTGTGTATTTTTTTTGGATACCCCGACAATGTAAAGGGATATAGACTTATTGATCTTTCCTCAAATTGGCTCATCATTGAGTGAAATGTCCAATTCGAGGAAAGTGTATCACATGTACCTCAACAGTCGCATGCATACACCTTCATTCTTCCACCTGTTCGAGATGATGAGCATGCACATGATGAATCATATTCAAATGAGATTTTTGATTCAGAGGAATCAGATGATTCAAATATAGAGTCAATACAGTCAGATGTAGAGTAAGAACATCTAGATGCAGTTGCAGATCCAGACCAGAGATCGAAGTGGTCACAGACTACTCTTCAGGATGTAGTGGATCTCGTTGGTGATCTAGCCGATACTAGGAAGAATCGATATGATTTAGAGGAGCCTCCTATTTCACTCACTGCCACTAAACCATTTCCCTCCAGTCATATTTTCTTGGTTCAGTATTCAAATCCACAGTCTTATGGCGAGGTTGTTGGAAATCCCTTTTGGGAATCTGCCATGCAAGAGGAGTACAACTCCCTCCTCAGGAACCAGACTTGGGATCTAGTTCCCCTTCCTTCTGGGAGGAAACTTGTTAGATGAAGAAGGGTCTACAGGACCAAGAGTGCAACAGATGGACATATTAGAAGATACAAAGCCAGGATTTTTTCCAAAGGATTTCAACAGGTCATGGCATTGACTATGATGATACCTTCTCTCCAGTAGCGAAGATGGATTCCATATGATTGGAACTTTCCATTGTGGCATCCAAGGGATGGGAAGTCCATCAAATATATGTGAAGAATGCATTTCTTCACGGTGATCTCTCTGAGGAGATATATATGGAGCAGCCCCAGAGATTTATGCAGGACTCATCTTTGGTATGTTGACTTAAAAAGTATCTTTATGGCCTCAAGCAGGCTCTGAGGGCATGGTATGCCAATATGGAATCCTACCTATTGTCAAAGAACTTTGTAAATTGTAAATTAGACCCGAATGTCTACTTTCTCAGAACGGTTGATTCACTTCTACTCTTAGTTCTCTATGTTGATGATTTGTTGATCATCGGTTGCTAGACTTCAACGATTTCTATATTCAAGAGGATTCTACATGACATGTTTTTGATGATGGACATGGGTTCATTAAACTTC
>JASDQU010306252.1:21971-45070 GCA_032191745.1 Picea mariana
ATAATGGCCTTCATGAGTTCAGAATGTTGTTTTGGGGATATCTTCTTCCTTCATTCTATTCTGATGACACCTTGAACAGAGATCCAACTTTGTGAAATAGATTGCTCCATGTAGTTCATCTAACAATTCATCAATGAGGGGAATGGGAAACTTATCTTTAATAGTGATCTTGTTGAGCTCTCTATAATATGGACACATACACCATGAGCCATATTTCTTGAGTACCATTACCACCGGTTCAGAGTAAGAACTTTGGATAGGTCTAATAATGCCATCCTCTAACATTTCTTCAACCATATGTTCAATTTCACTCTTCTGGGCATAAGGGTATCTATAAGGCCTAATGTTAGGAGAAACACTCCCAGGAATTAGGTGAATAGCATGATCATGATTTCGAGTGGGTGGAAGACCTTTGGGAATATCTTCAAATACTTTGGAATGATTATCAATGATCTCTTCTATCAATGAATATCAATGCTTATCAATGATCTCATCTTCAACCTACATACAAAATTCTCCTTTCCTTTGACCTCATACCCCTTGTTGAGGGGTCTAAGATCCCTTTAACTCAATAGTAGGAACCAAGCCCGCATTAGAGGCCCAATTAGACTCTCGATATCTTTCAATCTAGCTAATTTATCGATGGGATTTACTTAGTGATTGACAAGATATCTTTCTCTGAAAGTTCCTCCTTTAGATTAAACGTTCTCTTTTTGTCTTTTCTTTTATTAGATGAATCTGATAAAATGAGATGTGTTGGTATAAACCAATTGATAGAAGGGATTCTTAACTACTGAAGAAGGTTTAATCTTAGATAACCCTCATGCTCAAACATGTAGATAAAGATATTCACACCTATTACAAGTCTAGTAATAATACATTAACTTGTTGGTATTTCAACAATGACTGAGATACCATTATTGAAAGAAAATATGCATGCAATAAGATGAGAGAAAGAAAAAATAGTTTCCTTAGCTCTACCATCAATCAGACATTAACACAACGATTTTCTTTTCATCATTAAGAGCAAAAGAACTGCTAAAATATTGAAATAGATAGATTACCAATAGATTCAGAAACTCTTACTCGTTAGAACATTAATTACTGAAATAAATAATGTTGGAAGTAGTTCCTCCTCAATCCAATCACATGACGCCTTTGATTAATTTTTTTTTTTATCTCTAGTTCTAAACATAACTTCTCAATTAAGTTTGTTCAGAAATAGTTCTTTACAATTCTCAAAAAGACGGTCCCCTTCCCAAAACCATTGACCTTTTCTAAAAGGTCAATCCCATTATTTATAAAGAATCACTAACTAAAAATAATTGCTACAAGTTTGTGTTAAGTAAACACAAGATTGCCACATGGCGCTTGATCTCTTTGTTCTCTGGAAATCATCTCATGGTTCTACTGGAGTGGATGACTCTTCTCGTATTCATACCACTTGATGAAGATATCCTCGCATGTGTTAGCATACGGGAATTTGTGTTGATCGATCAGAGCTGCAATAGTTTCCTTCACTTCCACTGCTCGTTCTCTATATATGGTGACTTTGGCATTTACCCATTGTAGAACTACCCAAGCCTTGATCAGATGTTCCATACAATTATGTATTTGAACTAGTGTCATGCTTGTCACTTATGTGATCTCCACTCCTCATGCTAGGTCTTGTTATGCATGTCTTTTGAATTTGTCATGCAAGTCGACAAAGTCTTCGAGTGAGCCGAACTCTGGGAGGCCAATGTCTCTCATCTCATGACTGTTATTTTCCCAGCTTCTTTCGCACTCGACCCATCTCTTATGTATTTCTCACTGAGGTTACTGAGACATACTTACCCAATATTCTGCTACTTTCCTGATCTCGATGATGTTTCTATCCATCATCACTCAAATACCATGCTCCTCTATGTCTCGTCCCTTCTGCACTATGCTGATGTAGTTAATTCGTTCTACCACTTGGTATACCTTTTCATACAATCTCTCCACATCCTTACAGGTTTCCAGTGCCATAAGGGTATCTTCTTGATAATCGGCTACACCTGCAATGAAAATATGTCTTTCACTTGTGAACTTTTCATATGCGTCTTGGAACTCATTCTTCAGAAACACTGTGGCTTGCATTGAGTCTTGGTAATATTTTTCCAAATGGCGTAGATGGTCTAGATCCTTCAGTGGAGCGACCAGTTCCTTTTCATCTCTCTTTGCTCGATCCAACATGGCATCAGTCATAGCCATCCCTATGCTGATGAGCTCGGAAGTCTTCGTGTGTTCTATGTTGAGCAACTTCTCCCCTCCGGTGACGAGACTCGAGCTATCCACTACGAGTCTTATTTTCTTGGTGGTCCTCCTCATGATATATTTCCTCTTCCTATCATAAGTGATCACCTGTAGACTGAAAACCTCATAAATGGGCTCAGGGATTTTTTGTTCTCCCCAGGTGAGAGTGTTTCCCAAGCTTCATGTTGTATGTATTTGTTCTAGGACCAGTTCTTTTACTTATTTCATATGTCCCGATGGCTCGACCTCCGTCTTGTGACCATTGGCTGGTGAGGTATCGACTAAAATTGAAGATTCAATGATAGGCTCAATACTTACTTGGTGATTGGTTGTTGAGATGCCGATCTCTGGCTATTGCAATTCCTCTTTTTTTCCACCTAAACCTAGCTCATCTCTGGAGTTGTCTTGCGGGGTCCACGATAGGTCAAGAAACTCAGTGCCTAACACACTTTCGACCTCATGGTTTCCCTACAGAGGGTTTGGAACTGATTCATCGAGAGTTGGAGAAGATGTTCCCCCAGGTTCTTTCTCTTCTATAATTGGTATCAAAGTTACAAGTGAGACCTATGAACTCTCTTCATAATCATAGATGGTTATTAGATCAAACAAGGGATTAGGCACACCCATTTCCCCTGATGTTCTTTGAATCTCATACTGGGTTGGAATGGTCACCGATGATCTAGCCTGTGGTGATGGAACTCTAGGGTTTTCCAGACCTGTGGTTTCCTCTAGTTGTATTGAATTTGATCCATTTAGATCTTCTCTGATTGTGATTGGGTCGGTTGGGGTGATCCTGATCATTTATACTACTTGAGGATCATTCTCTAACTGGTCGATGATTCTTTGGGCTCCTTCTAGTAACGTCAACCCCCTCTTTTGTGCCTCGGTGGCTTCTGCTGCTTTGTTTTCTTCTCTAACATTGAGAGCTTCTTGAGCCATATGTTCTATTGTTTCGACTTGATAATCCATACTCATAGATTTGAACCTAGTCATGTTCAAGTTATATTTTCTTTGTAATACATCCGCCCAGTCCTGAGCACATTTTGTAAAAATATCATCTTCAAACTTGTCATGTGCATATGACCAGCAGGAAGAGACTTGTGACACATGTTGGAGAAATGGGTCTTTAGGGTCATGCTTGCGAAACCAGCCTATCAGGAACCTGTATTCCAGCTGAGTCAAACCCTCTTGTTTAGCTTGAGCAGTGTCCTTCACTATTCAAAACCCTATATGGAAACCGTAGGGTATGAAGGCTCGTTTCTCATCCTTAAGAAAAGTGGCTTTATAGCTCTGTAGGATAGTCTGGTAACATATTTCTCCTACAACGAGTCAGTCTAGGATGTGAACGAGGAGGAAATGTGGTTCTCAGGTGGCCCCGTACACCCGAATATAGATTTTGGTTTCATCTAGGTACCAGTGGCCTACTTTCGAAATCATTTTCTTGGTTGCTACAGACAACCTTGGGAATTCCCTTTTAAATATAATAAAATAGATCCGAGAAATGAATTCATCGCAAATAAGAGCATAAGAATTATTGTACCTGTTTTCCCATAGGATATTGAAGTAGACATGTACAGGCATCTTTGCGACATTCCAACTCAAATTCATACTGGCGAATGCATTCCTTGCATAGATTACATCTAGAAAATACGAGGCCATGTGAAAAGTGGGTGCTTATCCCTCCTTTGGTGATTGGGCTTGCAGTATGCTAGTGCTCAATTGCTTGGAGATAATTTCTCCCAATTGAATCTACTCCCCGAAATAGCCATAGTGTATGCCAGGGGAATCCATGCCTCTGAGATCTTGGCACAGTCTTTTTCTCCATATAATCGACAGTTTAGATCCATTAAGTAGATATATGGATCCCTCAGATTCACTGTCACGTACTATCTATTGCTACGGTTCATAAATTTCTTGTCTTCCTTCCACTAGGAGGCCATTAATCGGCTGGTGTCATGTAATTCATAGAAATTCACCACAAAGTCTGTGTTCAACCACTCCTCCAAGTCCCTTATTTTGTAGTACTTCTGGACCTTTGTCGGGAGAAAAAATCCGACACATGTTCCATTCTCATCATTTATTAGGCACTTATGTGCATCTGTGTGATTGATTATCCAAGTCAAAGTCTCAATCCAGGGTAACACCAGAGTTCGACAATCTACTAGAAGCAAGCATGACCGTTGGATATTCCAGAAAACTTGGTCATTGAGCACCCTTACATATGAGTCATTGTATGGGATAAACTCTGGGTAATATTCCCAGTTGATTCTGTTGAATAAATCTCCACACTATGTGAGAATTATTTTTGATCCAGTGGTTTCTTTTGTATCGCCAAAAGTAGGGGGTTGAATGAATGACTTCTTTGTCAATGTCTTGATGATCGGCTCCACTCTGGGAGAAAATGCCAACTACCTCATCGTACCAGAAGAATATCCTTCACCAATCTCTTCTTCCTTTAACTTCGGTGCCCTCGGCGAGCATCTATTCGTTGGCTTCCTTGGAGGCATTTTCCTCATATATAGAACAATGTTAGGCACCATGTTGCAGATAGGATGTTGATACATAAAAATTATGACCATCGAACTGATAAAAATTAACACATACCTCTTCGTCGCACTAGCTTAACCTGGTTATCTAAAAGTATGAGAATCAGACACAACTCTTGAGGCACTCTCTTTGCTTCTTCAGCTACTCTGGAAATGGGAAGCTTGTGGGCATAATGGAGGTGTTTGAAGCTTTCTTAGTGATTTAAACAGAGATAATACTTACATTGATGCATCATTTATTCAATTCGGGGTGTGAGTGTGGTTCTAAAAAATCTACCACTAGATCCTCATTATGCTCAAGATTAAATGCAGTCGTGGGTTGGCGGCGTAAGCGCGGGCTATAATGTGGTTAATTGGCGATTTCAAATTCTCGTTGTTCAATCGACACACTGGGTAGAAACGTATGTGGAGAGAAACATTAAATGGCCTACTAAATGGTAGAATCCAATTGTATTTCATGCTGAAAACATCCCATCATTCTGCTAACTTAATGGGTGGATCGGGAGTCGAGGATTTTCTTTAGACAATGTTCATTGATATCTCTCGAAAAAAACTCCGACGCCGACCCATCTTGTCGTATAACGCTGATGTGGAAATTATGACTTGGAAGTGTGACTAAGACATGGGGAAACCTAAGGTGACTCAGGATGAAACTAGGCCATATGAAATTCCTATGCAGGAAAGACACATGGCGCTTGAAATTGACATCTTTCTTTACTCGTGTTTTTCATAATTAGGGAATTTCATTAGCTAAGCGTTTTAACAACATGTCCTACCCTGTCGATTTCAAAAATGCATCAGGGATAGACGATCAACAATAAGTTTAAACAATTGTTCTTGGATTACCCCCTTCAAAAATTTTCGATGGCAAAAAAGCATCGAGGATCGGTGATCGTCGATGTGGCAATGCAAAAATTTTCCATGATTTAAATCTTTGATAATTCACCGACCCCGAACAAATGCATTAGTAATCGGCTGTTGGAGTTTCAACATGGCCTATGTCAATGTTTATCCCTTCTCGTATTTTTTCAACGCCAATGGAAAATAGGCCACCTCCAGAAACTTCTTGAGATCGAACAACTAACGCAAATCTACTTTGATTTTTACCGATGTCGATGATACATCATTGATCGATGATTATTGTTATTATGTGGTCATTTTACTTTCTCGTATTTTTGTCGATGTTGAACATAAGCACGCGGGTCACAATCTTAGCTATAGATTCCTAGTTAAAATGGCAAGTTCTTTTTAGAAACAAATGTTTCACTTTGATAGGTTAAAAAAATCCAACTTGATCGATGAAGAGACATGAAAATGAAATTAGTGATCCCTCCATAGTGGACTCAATTCAAAAAGAAGAATAAAAGAGAACAAGTTGTACCCAAAAAGAGAAAAAAATTCATAAAATCTTTTAGGGTGTGTTGAGCGCTCAACACCCCTATGGATGGTGCATATAAATCTCTTCCTCCAAATACCCATGGAGAAAAGTTGTTCTTACATCTAATTGTTCAACATGAAAATATTTTACTACCACAAGACTTAAAATAGTCCTAATTGAAGTCGTATTAACAACAAGAGAAAATATTTCATCAAAATATATACCTTTCTTTTTTGCAAGCCTCTTTACAACAAGTCTAGTCTTGTACCATCTTCTTCCTTAAACCTGTAAACCCATTTATTCTGCAATGCTCTTTTTCCTATAGGAAACTGAACCAAGTCCCAAGTCTGGTTATTTACCAAGGAATCCATTTCCTATTTCATTCCTTTCTCCCATTTCTTTTTAGTGTCTACCTACATTGCCTCTTCATAACATTTTGGTTCACTAGAATCAGTCAACAATAAATAATACAATGAAGGAGAGTATCATTCAGGGGGTCTACTTAACTTGTTATATATTCTAACAACACTTGCGGGAGTTTGAGGTACATGTTGTTGATGTTGTTGTACATTTTGATTTTCTAGTACCTTTGGAATTTCTTTTTCAATGATCTCATCAAGCACTATGTATTCTGGTTTTTCTTCTTCCTGTTTCCTTCCCTGCAACTGATCTTTGTACATAACCTTCTCATTGAATATGACATCTCTACTCCTAATGATTTTGTGATTTTCATAATCCCATAAGTGATACAAAAAATCATTAACACCATATCCAATAAAGGTACACTTCTTGGATTTTTCTTCAATCTTTGTTCTATTTTATTTATCAATATGGACAAATGCTTGACAACATAAAGTCTTCATAAATGAATAGTTTACCTTTTTACTTGTCCATTCCTCCTCTAGAATTCCACCATCCAAAGAACTTGAAAGTCCTTTTTTTATCAAGTAAACAACAGTATCTACAACATCTCCCAAAAACTGTAAGGGAAACCCTTCATGCAATCTCATACTCCTTTCACACTCCATGAATGTCATGTTCATCCTTCCTAACACACCATTTTCTTGTGGTTTTCTTGGAACTGTCTTCTCTCTAATAATCCCATGGTGGACAAGCTCAACGCCCTAGGATCTTTGCCAAGGTAGCTATTATATATGCCCCCTTAGTCCTTCCTATTGTCATGCATGATTTTCCCAAAAATTACATGAAGAACCTCCCCAAATTCATGGGAGAAGGGGATCTAACAACAACAGAACATATAGCCTTTTTCGATCAGTTTGTTGATATCCTTGGCATTGAGCACAAGGAAGTTTACTCAAGACTGTTAGTACGGACTTTTGAAGGGAAGATGAGAGATTGGTTCAAAGGTCTCCAAGTAGGTTCCATATTATCATATGACGATCTAGAAAATGCCTTCCCAAGACAGTGGGGTGAGAAAAAAGGATCATCTTTATTACTTAACCGAATTCTGAGCTTTGACAAGGAATAATTCTGAATCATTCCTTGAATTTATCCAGAGGTTTAATAAGATTTATCACAAAATACCAGCTGAATTCAAACCTTCTCAACCAGTCGCAAAAGTCACTTTTACAGGGGCTTTTGATTCCAATTTTCCTAATCTATGTGAGTTTCAAAAAAATTGTCAACCATTTCCAAGAACTGTTTGATTTATTTGTCGTCTCCAAACACTTTCCAGTGATGAAGATTGTTTGGGATAGAATGTCTATGTCTCATCTTGATGTGATATTTCATTTTCAAATCGGTAGGTGGTATGAAGGTTGCAACAGCCTTGGCCAAGGAATCAACTTGATGATTTTGCATTCTGGGAATAGAGTGAATATTAAAGGACGATAAGAAATTCTCTATAAGATCCTAGGATTAATTTCTATATGATCTCAACCTTGAATTCTTAGCTTGATACTATTGTTTTACCTTTTCTACAATGAGCTCCGCATCACCATAAACTATCAGATGTTCGATTTTTAACTTCCTTGCAGCTTCTAATTCTAAAACCAGAGCTTCATATTCATAGATATTATTAGTATAATCAACCTCCCATTGTAATCTATAAGAGAAAGGAATAACATACTCATCACAAAGTGCCATGAATAAAACCCTAGCTCCTGCTCCTTCGCAGGATGATGCACCATGGAAGAACATTTTCCACATTCCTTCTCTAACATTTACATTTTTCTTTGAAATTTCTGTTTTTTTATTTTCTTCTTCTATACATTCTTCAAAATAATCATCTATAGATAATATACAATTTCCTAAGTCCTGATCAACAACATAGACTGGTAAATTATTGGGGTTTTGAGGGTCACTTACAGTATACGCCAGTCTTGGTTCTTTGTACAGTTGCGTGAATTGTCCACCAAAAATTGGGATTGTGGTGTAAGTCATGTCTAGTTGAACCAATCCTCCTAACTTGGCGCCCCAATATCTAGATAGAAGCATGTCATGCTTGGTAGGAACGTCAACAACAACCACATCCATAAGGATACTTTTCACAGGAATCTGAGCAAGATTTACCACCAAATCTTTAATCATACCCAGACACTTAACCTTTCTAGAATCAAACGAGTACAAATATTGATAAGGTTTGGTAATTTCGAGGCCTCATTTTTCCATGACAATCTTAGGCATTAAATTGTGAGAGGCACTTAAGTCAGATAAACTACAATTTAATGCCTAAGATTATCATGGAAAAATTAGGCCTCAAAATTACCAAACCTTATCAAGATTTGTACTCGTTTGATTCTAGAAAGTTTAAGTGTTTGGGTATGATTAAATATTTGGTGGTAAATCTTGCTCAGATTCCTGTGAAAATTATCCTTATGGATGTGGTTATTGCTGACATTCCTTCCAAGTACGACATGCTTCTATCTAGATATTGGGGCGCCAAGTTACGAGGATTAGTTCAGCTAGACATGACTTACGCTACAATCCCAATTTTTGGTGGACAATTCACATTACTATACAAAGAAACTAGACTAGCGTATACTGTAAGTGAGCCTCAAAACCCCAATAATTTCCTAGTCTATGTTGCTGATTAGGACTTAGGAAATTGTATATTATCTATAGATGATGATTTTGAAGAATTTATAGAAGAAGAAAATAAAAAAATAGAAATTTTAAAGAAAAATGTAAATGTTAAAGAAGGAATGTGGAAAATGTTCTTTGATGGTGCATCATCCTGCGAAGGAGCAGGAGTTGGGGTTTTATTCATGGCACTAGGTGATGAGTATGTTATTCCTTTCTCTTATATATTATAGTGGGAGGTTGATTATACTAATAATGTCTGAGAATATGAATATCTGGTTTTAGGATTAGAAGCTGCAAGGAAGTTAAAAATTGAACATCTGATATTTTATGGTGATGTAGAGCTCATTGTAAAACAGGTAAAACAACAGTATCAAGATAAGCATCCAAGGTTGAGATCATATAGAAATTTCTCCTTGGATCTTATAGAAAATTTCTTGTCGTCCTTTAATATTCACTCTATTCCCATAATGCAAAATCAACAAATTGATTCCTTGGACAAGGCTGCTGCAACCTTCATACCACCTACTGACTTGAAATTGAAATATAACATAGAGATGAGACATAGACCTTCGATCCTGAACAATTTTCAACACTGGAAAGTGTTTGATGATGATGAACAAATCAAACATTTCATGGAAATGGTTGACAAGTTTTCTAAAACTCACATAGATCAGGAAAGGTGAAACGTGACCCTCGCCTCGAGAAACGTGTCATGTATTTAGGTGGTTTTTCGGCACATGGTTTTTTTCCAATGGTTTTTCTATTTCCGGTTAAGGAATTAGGGTTTTGGACTAATCTAGGTCATTAGGTTAGGGTGTTGGATGCCGTTGGATCCTATATGTATTTTTTATTGTAAACATTGTAACACGATGAATGAATATAGAATATGTTGTTTTTCCTGGTTTTGGGTTTCCAAGGGAAAAATCTCCGTGCAATGTTTGTATTTTCCATTGTATCTTTTCTAGTCTTTTTCTGAATATCTATTTGTAGTAGAAATTGTACAAGGTTAAAATTTACAGTAATTATTTCAAACAAGGATTACGGATCGCCATGTAGTCAATTCCATTAAGGTTAATAAATTCCTTGCCGGTGAGGCTATACAAATATCTATAAACCTTTGTTTGAATAAAAGGAATTCAATTTCAAAACCATTTTCACCATTCACAATTAGCAGTGTTATCTAGTGAAGAACTCACAAAATTCCCCTGTAACAGGTAAGCTCACTCTATTTCCTTGAGGATTATGGTGCCGCGGAAAATGGAAAAAAATCTTGATGTCATGGGTGAGGATTCAAACCTGAATGCAAATATTCTATCACACACTACTCCGCGAGTCGCAAACACCATTAAAACTTGGATGCAAGTTTTTGAGATCTTGGAACGTGAAATCATCAACAGTCTAGAAGACTCCACTGAATAAGACGTAGACTCTTATGCAGATAAGCTTAGACATATAACATAGTCGGAGCGGCACAAGATAGTTGCATGACCGAGAATCATGCCTTACAATGATATGATAAGTTGGGCCTTGGAACATGTTGACATCCGGACTAGGAGCATCATCAACCACCAGCAAGTTGTCATCGACTCTTTTCGACCAGAATGCCTACAGGTAATGTAAAAAATCTCCCCTACTCCTAAATACACTTACAATGTTTCATTCCTTATAGACTTCGAGAGAAAAAAATGTGCCCAGTACGCCAGGAGCAGTCATGATATAATCAAAACCTGGTGGGGACATCCGGAGAAATTCAA
This sequence comes from Picea mariana, assembly GCA_032191745.1. Classification (NCBI taxonomy): domain Eukaryota; kingdom Viridiplantae; phylum Streptophyta; class Pinopsida; order Pinales; family Pinaceae; genus Picea; species Picea mariana. The sequence goes on from JASDQU010306252.1 coordinate 32,972, forward strand.
GACCGACACTCATGGTACGTATACCACAACGTCTTTAGAGGCTCATATTTTGTATGTAGCCATGATGCTCTGTCCTCTGTTCAGGAATAAGATCTCTACACATTTCTCGGTGGAGTGGTTAGCCATCATGAATGAGGTAGCTGAGGGTTACACTTTCAATTGGGCCAAAATGTTGTCGAATAACTTGGCCAAGGAAATCATTGATTATAAAACAGAAAAATCAAAAGGGAAGCTTTCCCCTTTTTACATGTCATCATATGTTATGGATGCCATCTGTTTCATGACCCCTTTTCCACTGATGAACTGGAGTTGGACCCTGGCCAATTATAAACCTATTCATTTTTATCACTCCAAGTTGTGGGAGGAGAAAGCCAAGGATTTATTTTATGAAATATGTCACAATGATGTAGTACCTATTCACAAAGCCATTTATGGTCACCCACCTCCCTAGATTTTAGAGAGGATTATGGGAAACCTAAGCAAGCTTGTAGATTGGTTCATTGAGGACAATTTCTCCTACATCATAATTTTTAGTAGCTCGGTTCCTCCTCATTCTCTCCCACAATTTCTACCCGACAGGATGGTATGCAGAGAAGTGGTGTACCAGACAGTGGTAGGAGGTATCAACAAGGAGTTGAAAGTAGCTCAGAAAACGGTTTGGCCGACTTTCCCCATTCAAGTTGGCATGTTTACATTATTGGATTTTGGCCACTCTAAAGTTGATGCTGCAGCCCTAGAGGATGTCAAATTGGTTGATATCGAGTTCAAGAAACATGATCCACATAATATAGTGGATAACCATCTGGCTCAGTTTAACATGAAGAGGTACACACATGAGAATTCCCCTTATGAGGAAATATTCAGGGGAGTTAGATCTTATGAGGAAGTACAAAGAAGATTCATGACCCTACCCCCAGAACAACAAGTTGGTTTCCTCAAATTTCAGAAACACAGGAGGAACAATTTAACAAAGATACTCCATGGAGAGTCAATGGCCACGCCTCTCTCACAGGAAGCTAGGTCTACAAGATCTGAGCCAAGTTCCTCCACTAAACACAAAGCTAAAAAAGGTCCTGAAAATGGCAGAGGTTTTATTTTAGGAGATGAGAATGTCACTATCAGGACTAAATGATCCACAGGTGATAGCACGGTTCGAGGCGTTCATGAATCCAGGACAAATTGTTTCTCACTCCACACCAGCAACTCATGTTGGCAACTCAAATACAATAGGACAACAACATTCCACCAAAATTGCCTCTCCCATTACATCATTAAACCCTTTACAAACTAGATTCGGAAATCCTAATTCTAGACTCACTTTCATGGGTGACATTACTCCTATCTGACTCGAAGAGATGCCTCCCTCATATTTCTTTTTCAGCAAGAAACAAAAGGCTATCATGAAAAGAAAATCTCACCAAAAGGATGAATTCATCACTAAAAGGAAAATACTGGTGTATGACGGGAATGACCATGATGGTCCAGAGTTTGCAAAAGAAGTTGCAGGTTCATTAGGCGTTTTTTCCACTGCCAATCAATGGTCAGTGGACAATTTGACCGAACAACTGCAACTGAAGTGTCTCTTGGTATAACACTTGAAAAATCAGATATATACTACAGAGCAGACTGTCATAAGCATAATGAACCAAGCTTTTGAGAAAATTAGGGCTAGTGATCGACAACAAATCAAATATCTACATGATAACCACAATATGGTCCACCAAAGTTCACATACCATCCAATATCTAGTCACTCATCATGACAAATTGATAGAGCAGTTGCAAGCCAGATTGGCCCTAATAGAGGGCACATCGATAGACATTTCGACCTTCAGAACTCAAGCATCGGAAATCAATGAGAAGTTGGAATTTTCCCAGCAAGAACTTTATCTAAAAGTAGATGACATCCAAAAATGCTATCAGGCAGTAGATCTTTCTCTAAAATACATCTATGTCAAGGAAAAAGAGGCCTTCTTGGCCTGGCCTAAGTTTCAAGAAGTTCTCATATTGATGCAGAAAGCTAATGCCCTTGATTTTCCTTCGCTCTCTTATTCTGAACAAGTAAGGGGTGAAATGGCCCTAAAGGCCTAGAAAACAAATTTGGCAGAAGGAACGAAACTTTCCAGAGAGGTGACAGAGGCTTGTCTAGAGGCATTGTCATCATTAAACAAAAATTTGATTGAGTTTGAGGGGAATAATATCTCAAAGGCCCTGGGGAAAATTGAGATAGAAATGAACCAACAAAGCTCTAGAAAGAAAAAGGAAATTATTCAGGAAGTCATCCGAGAAATGAGATAAATTGATATTCTAAAAATCGATGAATGGTTGGTTGACCCAAGTTCACATTTCTAGGCTACAGTCCAAGAAGTAAACAAGATTCATGAAAATCTTCCCCAAATACAAAAGAAATTGTTTGCCTTTGAAGTAAATGAGAGGATTGAGCCTTCAAGGTTTGTGATAGCATTGATGGATAGATGCACCCAATGCATTGAACTGGGAAAACAAAGTGTAGCTTGGGGGAAATGAGGAAACATGCACAGTGTCCATCCCTTCCACCCTCTCTACCTTTCACCTTCCAACAGTCACTTGCCTCTTCCATTCATACCACCCGCATTATAACTTCCACTCATCCCACCTCATCATCTGACACGTGTTCCTCCGTCATTATTTCCATGGACAATTACTTTTCCATGTGACCATTATCCATCCCTTGACAATCCAAAATTATTCTATTCATCTAATTATCCTCCCCCCATGACCTCAACTGTAATTCATTCCCCCACTAAACACACCCGAAGGGAAAAATGGCAACGAGATCAAACAACCAAGACAATAAGCCGAATGATTGAGGCATCCTTAATGAAATGTGTACCCAACCCAAAGGGCTAAGTAAAATGAGTGCTTCTACCAAAAGATGAAGAGACAGAGGAAAGTGCTACTGAAACTCATCAATATTTACACATTGTTGTTTTATGCAAATGTATTCTATTTTTTGTTAAATATTGTAAGTCCAACGGTTTTCAGTTGTGACATATTTTGTATAAATACATAGATTTAATATCTATTTAGGGTTGCTTCTTGTTGAATGTAATATAGAAACTCTTTTTTTTTTAGTATTAATACAAGTGCAGACAAAGATTCTAAGTTTCGTTCAATTTGAGTTATGTGTTTCCTCTGTGTTTCCATTTCTCCGAATTTCTTTCTGTAATTCTTGAAGAGTGATCGGTTACAATTTAGTATTACATCTACTATGATCATATTTTACCATTAGTTCATTAAGTAAACATTTTTTCCTCTGTTATTACTCTGAGTAACACAAGACCTGTGATCTGCGTGAATTACTACATTTTATATCATGTTCAAGAGTGTGTTCTCTACTTTTCTTCTACTGCAAACAAGGTGAGACTTATCTGTAATTGATACATGACTTTGTTTAATAGTTTTGTAATTCCTTCTACATCATTTGATATTATAATTGAGACTCAGATAATGAGATACAGCCTATGTACTGTCCTATTATTAATTTCATTTAAATATTATTTCTCAGAAAACTGAAGGTAGAAAAAGAGCTCATTAAAACATTTCTTTTAAAACCTATGATGTTTGACATTATTCTTTGAGCCTTAGAACCAATCTCAGGAACAACAATGCTAATGCACACTTGCCTTTGGATCATCACCAGACTAGCACATTACCTTTGATTCCTTGATATACTCCTCATTATACTCTGCTTAGCCAGTTGACTAAAGATTGGTTGACTAGTTAACTCATCTAGGTGGCAGTTCACTCTCATAACTACCTGAGAGACTAGACTAGGTGGCAGTTCACTCTCGTCACTGCCTGAGAGACTAGACTAAGGTGGAAATTCACTCCAGTAACTTCTGGTGTGTGTCCAAATCACTCTAGACCACCACTATGGTGCATTGGTTCTCCTTTAGTGCACATTGATTGAGTCATACTGAGTATATCTTGTGAAAATTATTCATTATTCATTACGGTTAATGAGAATTCTTCCATTATTTCTTTCCTTCTTCTTCTCTCTCAATTTCTCTTTGAAAATTTGTGTAGTATTTTCAAGCTAGATATATTTTTTGTAGTGTCAACACATTTACATGGTATCAGAGCCAACATACTGCTAAGCAAAATCTACACCAAAACTTTTTGCAGGTACAAAAGATTGAAGACAACGAAAAGATCGATTTCCAAAAAGAATTCATTCTTACACCTTAAAACTACTTTGCATGGAAGGAGAAAATAATCATACATCTTCGAACCAGAGAATTGTACAAGTTAACCTTGAATACATACAAAAAAATGACATTATCCATATAAAAATCCAAGTACTTAAATTGAATGGATGAAGCATTCGGAACAATTTGCAGTCTTATTTCTCCCGATCTCCTTTTTCACATATCTTCCTGTAAGACTCCCAATAGATATTGGACCACCTTGGAAGGGATATTTGGAGAATAGGATGAGATGAGGGGACACATGCTGGAGGTGGAATTTCTCACTTTGGATCCAAAAATATTCAAAAGTATCCAATATTTCTTTACAAAATTCAAGGATTTACTGTCGCAACTCAAAGCTTGCGGGGTTGATAAATCTAAGGAGGAGAAACAAATGGTTCTTAGCATTCTCTCCAAACTTGGTCCTAAATTTTATGTGTTTGTATCCGCATTCGATTCATTCATATTATCCTCTGAAGCCACCTAGAAGATGACTTCTCTTGAGGATTTTATTGAATCCCTGACACAAGAGCAAACAAAGCTCATAAACATAGGAAAAATCAAAGGCCCAAAGGCGCATGCACTTACTATGCAAGGTGGAAGCCATCAATATCATAAATCTAAAGATAAAGGAAAAATTAAAGCTCATGCAAATCTGAAGAAGGAAGGGTACTCAAAACCCTTCATCTATGCCTCTGGATCCAAAGGGGGAAAGGGAAGAAAAGGGGAGAAATGCACATACTGTCACAAAGGATTCCATCCAGAATCCGCATGCATGAAAAAAAAAATAGATATAATGACTCAAATACTTCATCAAAACAACCTTGGAGATCGCATCCTCGAGGGTGCCACGAAGAAGAAGCGAGAAGATCATAATCCCAAGAAAGGCAATTCTAGCCATGCCTTGATTGCCATCAACTCTTCTCCCAATGATTGGATCATATATTCAGGAGCATCGCATCACATGGCTTCCTAAAAATAAGTCTATTCTTCATTGGATACATGCAAAGGCCCTCCTATTATGATGAGGGAAAACTCTTTAGTCGAAGTCACTGGCAAAGGAAGGATTGAACTCACCAACGAAAGCTTCGAGAATGTGTTGCACATTCCAAAAAATTTCGTCAACCTTCTCCCTGTGTATCAGATGATGAATTCTGGCACCGGAAAGAAAGTCATATTCACACCAAATGCAGTGGACATCTATGACATGCAAACCAACTCCAGGGTTTCTGCCGGTGAGGTAAATCATCAATATAATTTGTATACATTTTCTAAATTTATTGAACCAGACTCTGCTTTACTACTTACCCATGTTGATGAAAGTAGTAAGATATGGCATGAAAGGTTTGTAAATTTGAATTTCAGATACATGCAACATATTAGCAAGAAAATATTGGTTGATGGCTTACTAGACATTCATTTCTCCAAGGGAGTATGTGAGGGATGTATTCTCCGAAAACACCCTCAAGAGAAATTTGACAATGGAAAGTCTCAAAGAGCTTATGTGACTTTAGATCTGATCTATAGTGACCTTATGGGTCCTTTTCCACATCCATCTATTAGCAAAGAGAGGTTTTTTCTCATTTTTGTTGATGATTTCTCAGGTTTTACATTGATTTACTTTCTCAGGCAAAAATCTAAGGTCTTTCAACACCTCAAAGATTTCAAAGCCCTGGTTGAGACACAGTCCGAAAAGAAAATCAAAGTACGTCGAACTGATAATGGGGGAGAATATGTCAATAATTAGATCCATAATATTTTCCATGAGGCAGGGATTCAGTTGCAGCACACAGTTCCCTATAATTCGCAACAAAACAGAGATGTTGAGCGGAAAAATAGATCTCTAAAGGAGATGGCATCTTGCATGCTGCATGAAAAGTTACTACCATGAAGACTATGGGCCGAAGTGATTAATTGTGAAACATACATCCAAAACATATCTCCCCATATATCTGTCAAGGATAATACCCCCTATGAGCTTTGGAGCGGCCTCAAACCAGAAGTGACTCACTTTTGTATTTTTGGTTCACGTGCATGGGCTCGGATTCCCTCTAAAAAGAGGAAGGCACTTGATCCACAGAGCACTGTGTGTATTTTTTTTGGATACCCTGACAATGTAAAGGGATATAGACTTATTGATCTTTCTTCAAACTGGCTCATCATTGAGTGAAGTTTCCAATTCGAGGAAAGTGTATCACATGTACCTCAACAGTCGCATGCAGACACCTTCATTCTTCCACCTGTCCGAGATGATGAACATGCACATGACGAATCATATTCAAATGAGATTTTTGATTCAGAGGAATCAGATGATTCAAATATAGAGTCAATACAGTCAGATGTAGATTAAGAGCATCCAGATGTAGTTGCAGAGCCAGACCAGAGATCGAAGCGGTCACAGACTACTCTTCAGGATGTGGTGGATCTCATTGGTGATACAGTCGATACTAGGAAGAATCGATATGATTTAGAGGAGCCTCCTATTTCACTCATTGCCACTAAACCATTTCCCTCCAGTCATATTTTCTTGGTTCAGTATTCAAATCCACAGTCTTATGGCGAGGTTGTTGGAAATCCCTTTTGGGAATCTTCCATGCAAGAGGAGTACAACTCCCTCCTCAAGAACTAGACTTGGGATCTGGTTCCCCTTCCTTCTGGCAAGAAACTTGTCGGATGCAGAAGGGTCTACAAGTCCAAGCATGCAACAGATGGACATATTAGAAGATATAAAGCCAGGATTTTTTCCAAAGGCTTTCAACAGGTGCATGGCATTGACTATGATGAGACCTTCTCTCCAGCAGCGAAGATGGATTCCATACGATTGGAGCTTTCCATTGTGGCATCCAAGGGATGGGAAGTCGATCAGATATATGTGAAGAATGCATTTCTTCACGGTGATCTCTCTGAGGAGATATATATGGAGCAGCCCCAGAGATTTATGCAGGACTCATATTTGGTATGTCGACTGAAGAAGTATCTTTATGGCCTCAAGCAGGCTTTGAGGGCGTGGTATGCCAATATGGAATCCTACCTATTGTCAAAGAACTTTGTAAATTGTAAATTAGACTCGAATGTCTACTTTCTTAGAATGGTTGATTCACTTCTACTCTTAGTTCTCTATGTTGATGATTTGTTGATCATCGGTTGCTCAACTTCAGTGATTGCTATAGTCAAGAGGATTCTACATGACATGTTTTCGATGATGGACATGGGTTCATTACACTTCTTCCTTGGACTCAAGATCATTCAGGATGCATCAGGCATTGAACACTCTCAGGCCAAGTATGCACGAGATCTCCTTGAGAGATTTCACATGACAGAGTGTAAGTCTACTCTGACTTCTTTCCAATCAGGAGTCAAACTTGAGGATGGCAGGGACACTCCATTGGTTGATAGCACATTGTAAAGACAACTAGTGGGTACCTTGTTGTATCTCACACACTCCAGACCATACCTCTCCTATGCAGTTGGTGTAGTTTCCAGGTTCATGCAGGAGCCACATGAGCTACATTGGAAGGCTGCAAATCGTATCCTTCGATACATACAGGGTACCATCACCTTTGGGATTCATTATGCAACAAAATCTACATTATATCTCATTAGTTTTACTGATTCTGACCGGGATGGTGATATCACTGATCGCAATTCCACATCTAGTTACTCACTCAGTCTTGGTTCCAGGCCTATTTGTTGGTCGAGCAAGAAGAAATATGCCATTTCTCTATATCCAGTCGAGGCAGAGTACATAGGGGTAGTTAACATAACCATTGAGTCTATGTGGCTACAATATTTTCTCAATGAGTTGGGCATTTAGTTTCATCGGTCGATCGTCATATGGTGTGAAAACCAGAGTGCTTTGAAGTTCTGCAGAGATCCATTTCAGAGGCAACGGAAGAATCAAATCAATATCCACATGCACTACATATGAGACTTAGTACACAAGGGTATCATTGACCTAAATTGTTTTCCATCAGTAGAACAAACGAAAAACATGTTTACCAAGACCTTCACTGAGAAGAAGTTCCATTCTCTGTGAAGTCATCTTGGAGTTAAGGACATAGTTTCCTAGCAACTTTAGTTCTTCTTTTTACATACATTATACCTTGAGGGGGGGGGTTTCCCTCTTTCCTCACTTTATTGTAGTGTATCTTTTGTATTTGAGTACCTAACATGGCCTCATTGCTGGGACCCATTATTTATTTTCACCATAGTGATGTTCAGGGGAGGTGTTGGAGTTACTTCACACACACCTATGATTTATTTTTACTAAGGTTTTTCCTTGTTTTTTAGTCATTATTAGTCATTATCCAATCTCCTATATTTTAGGGGAGAATATTCCACCTGGAGAATATTCTCTTTTGTTGAAACTTCAATTTGACTAGTTGAGTTGAGTCTAGATGTTGCATTGATTTTGTCACCATGCAACATTGGGATTATCACCATGATAATGTGCACTTGCATTGGGATTGTCACTATATTGGTGCATTACCCTTGATTATTTGATCTACTCCTCACTGCACTCTGTTCCGTTAGTTAACTGAAGACTGGTTGACTAGTTAACTGAGCCAGATGGCAATTCACTCTCTTAACTTCTTGAGCGACTAGACTAGGTGGCAGTTCACTCCCATAACTGTTGGTGTGTGTCCAGATCAATCTATACCATCACTATGGCACATTGTTTCTCCTCTGGTGCACATTTATTGAGTCATACAAAGTATATCTTGTGTAAATTATTCATTATTCATTACGGTTAATGAGAATTCTTCCATTATTTCTCTCCTTCTTCTTTCTCAATTTCTCTCTACAAATGTGTGTAGTATTTTCTAGATAGATATATTATGTGCAGGTTCAACACATTTACAAGGCTTGATCAATAAAAGGTAGAGGAAAATGGTCTTTACAAGTAGCTTTGTTCAACTTTTTTTAATCTACGCAAATTTTCCATTTCTCAATTTTCTTAGGAATAACGACAAGGGTTGATACCCATTGACTATTATATATGGGATAAATGAAATTCACATTTAATAATTTTTGTAACTCTTCCTTCACTATCCCATGCATTGCAAGGTTCATTTGACGTTGGGGTTGTCGAACAGGTAAGAAATTTTCCTTGATATAAATATGATGAGTTCAAAGATTAGGATGGATTCCCTTCATGCCAATACATTCCTATGAAAATGCATCAACATGATTTTGTAACAACTCAATGAGTTATTGCTTCTGCAAAATTTCCACTCTAGGAATAATATTGAGTGTTTATCTTGGATTGATTTATATGGGCATACCGGTTGTTGTTGGGGATGCAAGGTATAGATGGGAATGCGTAGAGTCAATCTCAACTTTTAAAGTAGATATTGAATGTCCTTCCAAAATATTTTACACAAAATTATTAGTGTGGGAATCAGGATCAATTATGGCATCACAAATGAGATCATCATTAGGTATTTCTTTAAAAGTAAGCGATAAATCAACCATAAGAATATATTTAATATCTTCATCATCATTGTCCCCATTTCCTACCCACAATAGCGTTTCTTGGTCTGAACTTGGTTTTGTAGGAGGAGATAGGGTGTTATTTTTGGTAGAGTTTCCATGTTAAATAGACATTTCCCTAGATCTACAACCAATATAAGCATCAATTGTGGCTGACCATGGCCTCCCTAAGATCAAGGGGTAACCCCCAAGATTAGATTTTGGTGGCAAATCCATAAATTATGCTAGATACTCCCAAGAATATATAGAGATAACATCCTCTAAGATACCTTCAAGTTTGATAGTGGATCGGTCAACTATTTGGATAATTGTAGGATTTTTTTGTAAATTGGTCAATTTAAGTTTTTCCATGGTTTCCCTGGTCATAAAAATTATGGAAACCCCTAAATCAATTAAGGTGTTAGGAACACATATATTGTTAATGTAAACATAAACAATAGGGATACTAATATATGTATACTTAGTAGTAAAAACTTGTCCAAGCATCAGATCTATGAGTTGACCATTTGCCTAAACAGTCAAGTTTGATAGTGGATCGATCAACTGTTTGGAGAATTGTAGGAGTTTGTCGTGAATTGGTCAATTTAAGTTTTTCCATGGTTTCCCTGGTCACAAAAATTATGGAAACCCCTAAATAAATTAAGGTGTTAGGAACACATATATTTTTAATGTAAACATAAATAATAGGGATACTAATATATGTATACTTAGTACTAAAAACCTTTCCAAGCATCATATCTATGCATTGACCATTTACCTAAGCAGTTGGAGGGTCCTTCCTCCTCCTTCCAGGTTTCTTTAGACACAATTATCAAATAGTTTTGGAATAAATGGGTGCATATTTGATGGCTTGAAATAATTGGATATTAACACACACATTATTCAACTCCTCAAGGAAGTCAAAATCAAGTTGGGCAAGGATTTTTTCAATACTTAACCTCTCCAGATAGGGAGGAAGTGGTGCATCCCTGGACTATGGATGAGCTAAAATTTCAAGGGAAGTAACTTGTGGAGTATTTTATATGGGTTGGTTTCCAACTTGGATTGGAACTTAATCCTCTCCATATTGTGATATGATTTGAGAAGTTCGATTATTGAGAATTTTCCCCGATCTTAAGTGAACTCCTTGACAATCTATGGGGGAAATAGAGAAACCAGACAACTCGATGGTGTAAATGGCTTGAGTTGTTTTATTATTTGGATTAGTTGTGGGTTGTACATGTAGTTGTGGTCTTAGTGGAGGATTTCTAGTGGGAAACTACAATTGTTGTTGTTTTTTTTGTTGTGGTAGTTGGAATTGTTGATGGGGAAATTGTGGAGCAACTTATTGTTGTTGAATCCCAAAATAAGAGCCTCACTATCCCTATGGTCATTGATAATTTTGGGTTGGTTGTGGTGAATTTTTTGGCCAAGAAATATAAGGATACCAATATTGAGAAGGATATTTCATTTGTTGGTTCGTCCAAAAACAATTATAGAACTAACATGTGTCTTGAACCATACCTGGTGATCATGGTTGCCATGGTCACTTTTGGGAAGTGAAACAAATATAATCAACCTCTTCATTAGTTCCTTGATACATAAATTTTAATACAAGCAAAGAGGGGTAGTTTTTGATGGCGTGATTCTACTCATAAATGTTATAGGCTTCAATATTATTCAATGGGCACTCCTTTAAGGGATTCTTCTTTCTCCATATTGAGAAAAATATTGATAATGCACACTCAATTTCTGCATGCTTCTTCTTGAACTTTCATGTGTCAAATTGTGACCTTAAAGAACTAAGACTATTAGTTTTAAAAATTTCCAACAAATTATTGATTTCAACTTGAGTGGCTCCTCCTGCAAATGACTTGGTAATTATGAAAGAAACATCTCTAGGACGTTTCCCATGTTTTGAAGTCCCTCATGAGTATCTTTTGAATAACACATAGATTTGATCATAATCAAGTTGGGAAATGTCACCTCCTCCCATCAAATTCAAAATTTTGAGGCATCCCTTATACCTTTGATCAATATAGCGTGAAAATTATCCTTATCCAATTTGTTTTGTTTGTTACTTTGGAAATTATATTGAAACCCCTCCACGTAGTCCTCCAAACTCTCATCCTCCGTCTGAGTGATCTTAAATATTTATTCACAAAGGTCTCTTACTTTGCATTCATCTTGATACTTCTTAAGGAATGATTGTTTCATGTCATACCATGTATGAATGATCTCTTTCCCAAGTCCCATGTGTTAGCGACATTTCTTGTAAGGGGGAATAAAATGCGAAGGAGTGGGTGAAAAACCCACTTACCCTAAGTTCGGGGCACAAACGCATCTGTTGTTAAAAATCAAGCAGATTTAGATGGTAGAGATCCGCGCGCTCGGATATA
>JASDQU010306252.1:52661-62778 GCA_032191745.1 Picea mariana
CGTCATGTCACCGCTCGAGCCACCTCTTCCCTGCAGCCTATGTCCACCTCACCTCATAGCATGGCTCTTCCGCAGCCCATCGTCCTCCTACCAACTGCCATGTGTCCCCCCTCTCTCCACGTCACCTGTCCATTCATCCTCGTGGCACCCTTTGTACTTTTTCTCATTTTCCCCTTACACCTCATGCCAGGTGTTTTTCATCTCTCAAGCCCCGTGCTCCATGACTCCTCTCCCCATCGACCACTCCCATTATGCACCCCAGCCTTTGCGCTGGCCTTCACGTCTATTCATCAGGCCGTTCAGCTAATCCAGGTGGCAGCGCGAGGGGCCTTTCATGTCCCAAAGGTGTCGAGTTGGTCGGGCCGTCCTCAATCCCAAGAATACAGTTATGGCAGTTGTTGCTGGTGGTTGAGCATCATCTCCACCATAAAGAGGAAGGTCTGACAAAAGACTAATTCACGTCGCCTCACCTGTAGAAGGACAGTCTGAAATCTGATGGCGTCTGTCATAGGCGTACGATCGTCCTAAGTCTGCATGGGTAGGCTGTCAGAAGCCATGCAGATGCAATTCTTTAATGCAGCGTCTTGTTTTTTCTACTGTTGTTGTTTTTGAGTATATGTAGGCATTTTCGCCATTTTTGTAAGGATCGATGGTTGAGCAAGGCTCCCAGTTTTAAAGCTTTAATGAAGCACTGTTAACCTGGTTATGCATGAACTCTTGAGACTTCTTGCCTTATGGATGTCGGTTTCTTTCACGTCTTTTTTTACACTGTGTTAGAGCAGCTCGGAATTAGAGAATCTAGTCGAGTTGTAACTGTTATAGGATGATGTTGAATTGGATCACTGTAGTAGTTGCATTGTCTCTAATCGGTCTGTGTGATTTTCCTATCGCTGAATGACTTGGAATTGGAGAATCCAGTCAAGTCCCCCTTTCAGTTTCTTGAGACCCTGAACCAAGAGGATCTTGAATTCAGAGTCTTTCTTCTACAAACTACTGAAAGCCTGTTGCCCAAAGTAGTTTGTTCACTCTTCTTACCAAGTCTTCCACTCATTCATATTTTAATCAACCTACTGACTGAAGTTAGTTCAAGACCTCCTTTGCTACCTACATACCAGGCCCAGTCCCTGAGTTAGAGTGATTTATCCCCAAGTCTCTACCCATTTGATCACCCATTAAAACTATCGTGACATAAAAAACTGATGGGCGTCAGGCTCTGCTCCTACAAGCAATCTAGGAGTGACTTCCATGACCAACACTGTGAAATAGTTAAGTGATGCATTCTTTGATGTGGTGGGAAACAATTTAAACTTTTGAGAATTTTTAGTATAGTCATAACTTCTACAAAGGATGTTGAAATAAAAAAGAAAAGTGATTGGGTCTTCACTAGATAGACCATTAAAATTGAATAGAGATGACAGATAAATATTCTTCGTGGATGCCTCTTCTCCATGGTCTCTGATAAGAAACTCAAAAGTGATAGTATCACCTTGGTTAGAAATAGACTTCAGAGATTATTTTAGGGGATAAATTTCTCTCATGGGCTAATTTTCCATGGTTTTTCCAAAAATGAGATTCGTTATTTAAAAATGATTCGCCCAAATTCTATAGGATAAAATTATTTTACCTTAACAATCACCAAAATTTCATAAAAACTATATAAAATCCTTAGAAATTTGAATATTTTTACAAAAATATCGCCAATCATTTATAGTTGGCATATGAAGGATTAGTAAGATTCGCCAAGGTTTCTACATTTTAAAATAAAGTTCCATCTTTAAAATCATCCCTGGAAATAGTTGCTTCTTCTTCTGCCATGATCATCAGTAGAGGGTCCACAAGAGGTGGTTATTTTGGTACTCTTGATTATAGAGAAGAAATTTATCCTTCAGATTATGTTGGTTCATGAACTGGATTATGCTGAGAATCTGAATTTAAATAAGGATATCCACTAATCAACTCTTCTATATATACTATTCCTTCAATGGGAGGATTAAACTCTGTATCTATTGCAAAAGAATTTTTTAGTACATACTCAAGAGTGGAATTCCTACTATGACATCATTGAGTATGGGGTCTTGTCCCAAAAATTTATCCTTGTGGGGGTCTACCTACAAACTGGTTAGCACCTCGAGTGGTTCTTACTACACCACATGCTTGTACTCTTGGATTTATAATCTTATTCATTCATCTATATGATTATACATGCAAAAGTAGAAAGTGAAATGGTGGTTTCAAACCCATGGGTTTGGGGTATTTTCCCATGGTTTGGGGTATTCTCCCATGGTATTGGGAATTAATTATTAAAATAATAGACATTTTGTTCATGAAGGGTTATGAAAAAATATAAAAAGAGAAAGAATTGATAGAAAGTGAGTGTGTGAAAAATGGATTAGCGAAGATTGAATTGTGAAATTAGTTTCAAGCCATCTTGGAATTTTCACTATAAATTTATTTCTAGGATGTTTCAGACCCTGATATTTTGCAAATATAAAGGAGAGATATTAATGCACATGTGATAAAAATATTAGATGTTTTTTTGATATACTTTCGGAGATATTCCATGTGGAAGTTAGGGTTCCTGAATGCTATGAAATTAATTTCAAACAGGTCAGCTTGGCACTTATGCTATAAATGATTTTCTAGGATGTTTCAAACCATTATATTTTGTCAAGACAAAAGAGAGATCTTGGTGTAGATTTGATAAACATATCAGATTCTGTTTCACTATACTTTTGGAGATATTCCCTATGGAAGTTAGGGTTTCTTAATGCTCCTAAAATAAGTTTCAAATAGGATATCTTGTCACTTTTTCTCTAACTTATTTTCTGAGATGTTTCAAACCCTGCAATTTTGTAGAGATAGAGGATAGATATTTGTGCACATGTGATAAAATTATTAGATTTTTTCTCTCTATGATTTCGGAGATATGTCGCGTGGAATTTAGGGTTCCTGAATGCCCCTGAAATCAGTTCCAAACAGGTCATCCTGGAAATTTTTCTATAACTTATTTTTTGGGATGTTTAAAACCTTGATATTTTGCACAGATAAAGGAGATATCTTGGTGTACATGTGATAAAAATTCCATATGATTGTTTTTTATACTTTCATAGATATGCTCTGTGGAATTTAGGGTTCTTGAATGCTCTTGAAATCAGTTCCAAACAGGTCATCGTAGAACTTTCCCTATTTTTTGGGATGTTTTAGACCCTAATATTTTGCAAGGGAAGAGGAGACATAAATAATTACCTCAAGTAAAAAGTTTAGAATCATATTTGCAAAATTAGATACTTGGAATGATGTGCAAGTTCGTTCTTGGGAAGAGGCCCAAAATAACAATATTTGGGAAAGTTACCATTTGGAAATTCAAATTTTGGTCAGACCTAGTAAAGGTATAAGTAATGAGAAGACCTACTGAAGGGAAAATAAGTGAGTAGATCTTGTAAAGGCATAAGTAGTGTACAAACCTGGTGAAGGAATAAATAGCAAGCAGACTCGGTGAAGGTTGGTGAAACTCAAAGATTGGTGTCTCTTGTGAAGTTGGTTCTTAGCGGTGGGGATTGGTGTCTCTAATGGATTGATGTGATTGGTGTCTCTTAATAAGTTGGTTCTTACCAGTGGGGATTGGTGTCTACAAATATCTGAAATAGATTGGTGTCTCTTGCTAAGTTGGTGATTAACGATGGCGATTGGTGTCTTTACTAGGTTGGTTCCTATAAATATTTGTAATAGTATGTTGGTTCCTACAAATAATTACAAAGAAAATTTTCTTTGTTTTCTCTCGAAAGTGTTTCCACGTAAATCTTGTGTTACATGTTTTGTAGTTAATATGTAATTTTTTTCTTATGGTTGATGAATGTTTGAAAAATAAAATTGTCTTATACTAATTCACCCCCTAGTATAAGTGTGTGCTCAACAATTGGTATTGGATTGGGTTCCTTCAAAAACGGTCTAACAATTGGAAGGTAGATCTTGGGAGAAAAAATGGTTGGTCAAGAAGGTTTCTCTACAAACATGGCTTCATTGTTTGATGGAACAAACTATTCCTTCTAGAGAATAAGGATGAAAAACTATTTAATGGCTCTTGGTTTTGATATTTGGAAATCAGTCGTGACTGGGTATATTTCCCCAATATATCCACCAACAGATGCGGCTAGGAATAATCCTAGTGAAAGTAATGAAAAATCCATGAATGTCATATTGTGTGGTCTATCAAAATCCAAGTTTTTCAAGGTGATGCATTGCGGATTGACAAAAGAAATTTGGGAAAAGATTCAAAATATCTATGAAGGCAATGGAAAGGTTAAGAAGGAAAAGCTCCAAACTCATAGAAGATAGTTCAAGAGTCTGAAAATGAAAGACGAAGAAAATGTTGCATCCTATCTTCTCCATGTGGATGAAATTGTCAATACCATCAAAGGACTTGGTGAAAACATTGAAGAATTGATTATTGTACAAAAGGTGTTAAGGTCACTCCCCTTAAGATTTGACATTAAGCTTTCTACCAATGAAGAAATGAAGGATATTGATTCATTAAAAATGGATAAATTTCATGGGATCCTCATGACATATGAAATGAAGACATAGAAAGAAAATCCACCAAAGAAATAAGAAACCTTCAAATCCTCAAAGAAGAAAAAAAATGGAGAGCGTCAATCAAGCGATATCTACGAAAATGAATAAGATGCAGAGGAAGCACATTTTTTGAGGAAACTCAAGAAAGGATCTAGAAAATATAAAGGTAAACTTCCCTTCAAATGATTTAACTGTGGAAAAGTAGGACATTTTTCTACTAAGTGTCCATATGCAAAAAATGAAAGTAGTGATGATGAGTAAGAGCATAACATTAAGAAAGTGAGAAAACCTCATCAAAAGGGTAAGTGTGAAAAGAACAAAAAAATCAATATGCAAAAGAAATTTCTTTACTCCAAAAAGGAAAGTATCTCATCTTAAGAGAGGAATGAAAGTGTCTCTGATAGTGAAATAGAATAAACTCTTTTCATGGCCATAGAAAAAATATTAATGAAGACAAAGGGAAAGAAACGATGGATTCATAGGAAGAAGAAAATGTCGAAACATATGAGGAAGTGGATCTTGAAGAGGAACTCATGTGTGCTTTAAGAAAAATAAAGAAGCTCGAGAAAAACAATTTGAAACCAAAGGAGTGGCTACAAAAATATGAAGAACATGATCATGATTCAAAATCCAAAATGTCATAAAGCCTCGAAGATTGAAAATTCCAACGAAGACATATACATATATATTCAAGAAGATTGAAAATGCCAATGAATATACACTACAATGGAGCTTTTGTTGGTAACTTGTGAGAACCCTAGTCTCAATCAAATTCCAACAAATGGATTTGTTTTTGGGACCATTCTTTAGAGGAAGACAGTTGTAAGATGAGTAGCATAATCTATAAGCACATGGTCCAAAACTAGTGGGAGAAATAGTTTGAATAATTTTTCTTACATGAAGTTGAGTGCATGAATGGGATTCATATATGTGTAGAGAATTTGTACTATATGATGGCCCTTTATAAGATCAATATGAGGTTCTTTTGTGTGAATTTTATACAATCCTTTATAAGTGGTTTAGGAGACTTATGAAATCCCCAAAGTACTATTGATGTTCAGATTGTTCAAAATATCAACAACAACCTCATAAGGATAAATCCCCCTACATCTTTAAAGACGTGGTACTCCTCTATTGATATATTGGAAGATTGTTTGCATGGTTGTAGATGAATTCAAATGGTGAATGCTAAAGAGAAAACCCCAAAAGATATTACAACAAAGCTCTCATTCAACAAATTTCCTCATTAAGCACATCATCTTATTCATGGAAAGAAAAAGAAATAGATATAATTGAAAGAGATTTGTACAGAGTTTGATTTCAACAAAAAAAAATTCCTTCCTTTTAAAGTGTTGTAAACCTAGGATAAACTATGACTTTGCAATACAAAAAAAAAGTAAAATGGATAGGTCATCCAAGAACTTTATATGATTATTGCATTTAAAACTGAAAAATAATATGATCATCACACTCCAAATATCTCATACTCGAAAATCTCAAAGTTTGAAAAAAAATTAAAGTTGTTCCCCGAAATAGCTCTTCGTGGAGAGAAATTAATAATAATATCCTAAATAAAATAGGCTTACAAATGTTTGAAACAATAGAGTTGAAACAACCTCAACAAGATTCCAATGACAATTAAATAAACTTAAAATAAACTGCATATACTTTTTACAAGTGTGGATCTTGCTCCATTGGACTTGCAATATCATGGGAATGTATGGAATAATATTGAGAGAGTTGACTAGAAATAAATATGAAATGGAAATTCAAGTATACCGATTCACAAATCTTTGGAGAGGAAAAACTTGATTCCATTAGATATACCCATGTAGAAAAACTCTCCAACAACCAACAGCTCTAATGGAAACCTTTTGAATCTACTTCTTCTTCTCTATTATAATATCTTCTTCATACTCTTTAAACTTATTGAAATTTAGGGTTAAGGTTCTATTTTCCCTCTTTGTGATATTATGTATGTGTGCCATCAATTGGGACCCACTTTAAAATTTAAGAATTTCTTTAAATAAATCAATTTCTGAAAATAGTACTGACTATAATTTAATTTTTAGGACCTCATAACTGATATTTAATCCATTTAAGCCAAATCTAGAGTGTTCTTAACCTCTTTACGTTTCCTACGAGGTCTCGTTTTTTCAAAATGGACATCTGGATCAAAATATATGATCTCTAGAAGATGGAGACTCAATCACCGTTGATATGTCTTCGTGGATTTTGAGCATTAGATTTCCAATTTGAATTCTTTATCCCACATGAATTGTGGGGGTTTCTCTTGAATTATTTATATGGAAATATCATCTCCATATTCTTTTTATGTGAGGTAGATAGATCCATATAACTCCATGTATGTTTTTCATAGCTTATCTTTTGGCAGTCACATCATTACTCAGTGATCATGCCAACTAATTGTTCAGGCATCTCTGTCCATCCATGTGTCACCTGGGGTATGTCCATGTCACTTCCACATGTCCGTGTATAATAGGTCTTTGCTTCCATATTTCATTGGTATTTGTTCCCATAAATAAAGGGAAATAAACTTGGGATAAGAAAATAATAATTAATAAATGAAATGTTTAGGTAAATCTTCGTAAAAAGACCAAGTATAAAGAGACTATGGGGTTACATGAATGCAAAGGTAAGGGGATCGTGGTTGTAAGGAGGTAAATATTTGTAGGAGGTAAATATTCGTAAAAATACTAATATTAAAGAGGTTGTGGGGTTATGTGAATGTATAGATAGGGGGATAGGGGTTGTAAGGAGGTAAATCTTCATAAAGCGACTAAGTATAAATAAGTTGTGGGGTTGCGTGAATATAAAGGTAGGGGGATCGAGGTTGTGGTAATAATTAGTAAATAGGAGTTGTAAATGGTAAAAATACTAAGTATTAAGAGGGTGTGGGAATATGCACAAATGGGACCATGTACATGTTGGAATACTGAGAGGGGGGGGGGGTAAATCAGTATGAACACTTTTACCACTTTTAACCACAATATATAAACTTCAATTTTATTAGTAGTATATCATCAATGTATCATCTATGATAGCATTCAATATATCATGAGCATAAGAAGCATCACATCAACAACATCACATAAAATACACAATACACCAAAATTTACGTGGAAACCCAAATGGGATAAAACCACAGAATGATTTCTTATATATTGTCAATAATACATTCATTGTAAGCACCAACTTCCCAATTATCCAACTGCAAATAGAAGGAGGATACAACCCCTATTTATAGTCTCTAACCTGAAGGAAGCCACAACTCCCTAAATTCTCTAGGTCTAACCAGAAGGAGGATACAACCCCTTGATTCTCAGGCTCCAACCTGGAGGAAGTTTCAACTCTCTGTGTTCTTCGGTACCAACTAGAAGGAGGATACAACTCCATTTCCTTGTCCCATCTTGTCGCCCTGAAATATAAGTGTAGACCAAATAGTCACTACCACAATCACTGTCACTATCATCATCACTGATATACCATCATCAACTAGATCCACTCACATAGATATCACCAAACCATGTACATCAACATGTACCAACCATGCATCAACCTATACCAAACTGTGCATCAACCATGTACCAACACATGTACAAAACCATGCATCAATGATGCACGAACACCTGTACCAAACCATGCATAAACCATGCACAAAAACCTATACAAAACTGTGCATTAACCATGCACCCAAACCTGTACCATACTATGTATCAACCATGTGTCATATCATGCATCAACATGTACCATACCATAAACCATGTACCAATGTGTACCATAAATCATGTACCATGATATATGTCTCAACCATATACCATATCACGTGTAACATACCCCGCCAGCCACAGGCCGGGGTATGCTACCTGCAAGCCCACCCTTGGACTTCTTTCTCATACTAATACCTTCTTTGTTTATTAAAGACACATAAGATAAGAGAATTAACGAAATGCACAATAATATTCAGCAAGCATGCATGTTCTAAATATTCAATTAACGATAATTAAATATACAGTGGAAAAACATTCATACACAGATAATAATATCACAACGGAGAGCACTTATCTTTATGAAAGATGACACCAACTGGCTACNTGTGTTCTTCGGTACCAACTAGAAGGAGGATACAACTCCATTTCCTTGTCCCATCCTATCGCCCTGAAATATAAGTGTAGACCAAAGAGTCACTACCACAATCAATGTCACTATCATCGTCACTGATATACCATCATCAACTAGATCCACTCACATAGATATCACCAAACCATATACATCAACATGTACCAACCATGCATCAACCTATACCAAACTATGCATCAACCATGTACCAACACATGTACAAAACTGTGCATCAATCATGCACGAACACCTGTACCAAACCATGCATAAACCATGCACAAAAACCTATACGAAACTGTGCATTAACCATGCACCAAAACCTGTACCATACTATGTATCAACCATGTGTCATATCATGCATCAACATGTACCATACCATAAACCATGTACCAACGTGTACCATAAATCATGTACCATGATATATGTCTCAACTATATACCATATCACTTGTAACATACCCCGCCAGCCACAGGCCGGGGTATGCTACCTGCAAGCCCACCCTTGGATTTCTTTCTCATACTGATACCTTCTTTGTTTATTAAAGACGCATAAGATAAGAGAATTAATGACATGCACAATAATATTCAGCAAGCATGCATGTTCTAAATATTCAATTAACGATAATTAAATATACAGTGGAAAAACATTCATACACAGAAAATAATATCACAACGGAGAGAACTTATCTTTATGAAAGATGACCCCAACTGGCTACAGACCAAGGAAGTTCCACCCAATCATAGACACCACTACTCCAAATATCAACAACAGTGCCACCTCTGAGCCAGGGCTATGAATGCACAAGGACAGTTCCAGAGTGTCACTTGGATTCCCAAACCAGTCAACTCTCAATCTCTCATGGGATTCCCAGCACTCACACCAATCCAGGTACCCAGATCTCTTCTACCCATCTTGCACCACCCAAGAGAACAGACCTCCACCTTTCTCTACCACGCAGTCCCTCAGGCAATCCTTCTCCTTGTTTAGGCCTCCAGCACAACTAGTCCAGAATCCCAATGCTGGAACTCTCAGGACTCACAATTGTGAGCCATGTTAGACATAGGCCACTGCATCTCAGACATGCAAGCCTCAAGGCATGACTAGATCACACCAGTGACCCCTACAACCAACTATCTCATGGCTAATTCTTTCACAGTTCAGTCCCCCTTCCCAAGACCAATACGTAGGTGAGGATGGATGGAGGAGGTAGGTAAATGCATGGGAGTGCGTGAGGGTAAGAATGAGGTAACACAAAGGTGACGGAGAAGACAAGCCAGTGACCAACCCCACAATTAGACCAGGGGCAGGTTTAAGTATGTTCGTGGGGAAATCAAGAACCTCCTGGCCTCCCCAAGAAACTCACGTAATCGATTCCCCCCCTTTAGGAAAAAGGGTAATTAACATA
>JASDQU010306253.1:11201-34579 GCA_032191745.1 Picea mariana
ATTGGAAAATAGCTTGTCCATGCCTCAGAGAGGATGACCAATTCCTCAAAATCTGTGATATGCATCAAAATGTGGTATTGCCTCAAAAAATGTGCAAATGGATAATCATGTGGTACATAAGAAAAATTGGGTCCATGTGGGTAAGGTGTGCTAAACCATGGGTGTGACAACTCTTACAAAGCACAATCACCATTACAAAGCAAAAAATAAGTGAATATCTAGGGCCTTGTAAATCATGTATCCTAGTAGATTCACCTTAGAATGCCTGTATACCTACCCAGGACATAAATTCCCAACATTAGAGGGAGTTACCACCTCCAAAGGGCTAGTTGACCGAAGCAATAAAACCAAGCACCCTGGGATTGGGGATTAAAAGGACATGCCATGATTGCCCACCTGAGGGGATCTGGGTAACCTCTAATAAATACTTGTACATCAAAATCATCACATCATGGTCATATACAAAGAAATAATCTCACTTTGGGCACATCGAAGTGGTCACATCTCGCGAAAAAATGTAGGGTACACTGTAAATAATCTGAGGTGTAACAACGGTCATTTGGTTGGGCATTTTCCTTGTTGGGCTTGTGATATCTAGTTATGTGGGAAGTTGATTACTTGTGTAGACAATCATTGTAGTGACTTCTATATATTATTGTGACTTGTTTATGGTTTGAGGGATGCTTGTGCTCTTTGGTTGTGTGCTTGGGAGAGTGGTTGAATTTCCCTTTTGCTTGGGTCATTTGTGATGTCTGGTTGGGCATTCTTCTTGGCCTATCTGTCATATTTGACCATGATTTCATTGTTTAATTTCTCAGCACATGACTTTTGCAAATTCATTTTTAATTGTTTCTGGTTTGAGGGCCACTTGTGGTGTCAGGTTGTGTGCTTAGGAGGGTGGTTACTCCATCAAAATATGGTTTTGTGGGAAGTTTCCATTTTCCATGTGTTGCTTGTTATGTTTGGGTAGGGATTCTTCTTGATATGCTTGCATATATGGCCACAATATCACTGTGGGAATTCTCTATCAACGACTTATGTAGATTCATTTTGTGCTTGTGATAGCTTGTTTCAAAACACACTAGAAGCCCAATGCACACAATTTGTGGGTAGAGATTTGGATGTGGAGGTGCTGACACTACATGAGATTTAGTTCTTTGTCTTGTTTTGTAGAGGTCTCTACAAAACTCTTCCTGAAATGTATTTTCAAATCCTTGGGTAAGTGCAAATGTATAATTTTTGAATTAATTGTAATTGTCTCTTGAAAATGCTAGTTAGGGTTTCTCAATCTCATAGTGTGATTTGATTTGGTTAATCCCTATACATTGTTTCTTTTTGCATGCATGTGTTATGCTTTTGTTCTAAATTGAAGAGCTTCCAACTCCTTTTAGTTGGTGCCATTTCTTCTTTGATTCTGAAATGCAATTAGAATCTAAAATGCTAACCACTTTTCTACTTGCAAAAGTGTTTGTACTTGTATCATTGTGTCTCTATGTAAAAGATTTTCTTTCAATTTATAGCTTGTTTGTGGGGTTTCACTGCTTGTCTATGCATTCATTATTACCCTTCTTTTTTGAATCAAAGGTATGCTAGGTCCTTTTGGTTGGTGGTACTTTGCCTCTAATTCTGAAATGCAATCAAAATTTGGAGGGCCTACTGCATTTCTAATTACAAATGTGTTTGTTTTTGCATAAAACTTTGGCCAAGTCAAAGTTTTTCTTTTGAAAGGGTCCTTCTTGATAGTTTTGAAAGGAAAACTGAGTATAGAAATATTGTCAGACTTATATTTGCAATAGTGTTTGAATTCACATAATTCTAACTCCGCTAGGCTGTTTTCATTGGAAGCATTTGGCCTTCGATTTTGAAATGCAATTAGAATATAGAGGACCTATGACATTTCTATTTACAAAAGTCTTTGTACTTGCATTAAACATTGGGTAAGTCAAAGTTTTGTTTTTAGAAGGGCACCCCTAGACAAATTCTGAATAGCAAATAGAATATAGAAAGTTTTTTAGACTAAGACGCACAATAGTGTTTGAACTCACATAATTCTTTGGTCAAGTCAAACTTTTTCTTTCAATAGACCACTTCTTGAGTGATTATGAAACACAAAATGAATTTAGAACGCCCACCACACCTCTATTTACAAATGTGTTTGTGCATGCATCATTCCCTTGCTAGGTCAAATTTTTTCTTTGAACATGGCACTTTTCATTTGATTATGGAACATAAGCACTTCCATTCACAACAGAGTTTGTGCTTAGATCATTCTTTGGCATGGAAAAAAGAAGAACGTTTGCTTGAGACATTGTAGGATTCTTGAACTTTGGTGGAATTATTTTTCTTCTTATGCCTATGTGCATTAGGCTCTTGATCATTAGACTTGGTTTGGATTTCAACTTGTAGATTTGATTGTTTACAACTTTACAAGTGTCACTCATTTTCCTCAAGTTTATTAGCATGCCATCGTTAACAATATGTTTATGTTTACTCTCAAGATCAAGACTATTATTGTTGATGATTGCAGGCTGTAGCTTCATGAGACATTCTCCAGGTCGTTCTCCTATGGACTGAGTTGAGACGATCTATGAGAAAGCCCATGTGATGGCTGCATCATACTCCTCTGGACTGAGTTGAGACGATCTATGAGAAAGCCCATGTGATGGCTGCATCATACTCCTCTGGACTGAGTTGAGATGACGTGTGTGGTCTCTTGTCATGCTCCTTTGGACTGAGTTGAGATGTCTTGAGATGGTCTCCTATCGGACTCCTATGGAATCAGTTGAGTCGACTTGAGATGGCTCTCCAGATGGTACTCCTGTGGCCTTAGTTGAGTTTATTTATTGAGAGTGACGTCCCTCTGGCTGAGCACAGGTGGACGTGTCCCTAGTGGCAGAGCACTAGAGGATGTGTGAGATCCCTTGTTATATTGTCCAGGAGTAAGACTTTGATAAAACCCTAATTTGTGTTGTAAAGAGTACAAGTCAGCCCCACCAAGTAAAGATAATTAATATTGTGTAAATATTAATTATATTATTGAGTTATAGAATTCGGCCCTATTGTGCCAATAGACACATCCATTTTATGTGCTAGGTGATGTATAAATAAGAGATAGATTCCCATTGTGGATTATCTCTCTCATTCACTCAAGAGATGGTCTGAAATTAGGAGGACTGAAGTGCACACTCTTTTCTAAGAACTATTCTTCTTGGTCATAGAGCACCATATTGTGTTCTAGGTTTTGTCTTGAGGGCCACCTTTGTTGGCACCTATATTTTTTGGTGGAGAGGGTGATATTCTCTTGGAAATATAGCAAAGGATTGCTGGTTTTTTCCCTTGGTTGAGAAGGGTTTTCCCAGGATAATTTATGGTGTCTCTTTGTGCATGGTTATTCTTCTTGTGATCTTGGTTTACTGCAGCTAGTGTATTGTTGTTGCAATGTTTATGGTTCAAGCTCATGCTAAAACAAAAATAAGCTACATGTGTTTGAGCCAGCATAAAAAATATAACATGGTATCAAATTAGTTCCTGAATATGATCATTTTCATAGTCAATGAATGAAGGAAGGCCACAAASGCTGCTAGACCCCTGCCATATGTGTAAGGAAAGGGTCGGACCCCTGTGATGAGGTTTTAAGGCTCGTCGCGGGCCTATTAGCCTTGGATGAGCTTTGGTTAGGGTCTTAAAGGGAAACCATAKCAAGGAGAAACCCCTCTAGGGGTGCCGCAACTAGAAGGAGTCCTAACCGTAGATCTAACAACAACTAGGAGTAACCCTACTAGGSCTTCCACAACAAGAAAGAAACACAATTTAAAAYGACCCTCTTCTAAGATAAATTGCAGGTGTCTTTGGCATGTTCTTTCTGTGGCAATTTGAAGGACTGTAAGGTAAATTCTGAGATGAATTACAGGCCAAGTCTATGGTAGTTTTCTGAGGTATATTCCAGAAAATTTATAACTGATTTCTGAGGTATATTCCAACAAGCTTGTGGCTGATTTCTGAGAAAGTATTTGAGAAAAGATCCAAGTTTTCTGAGGCAATTTTTTGAGGTAAGAAGGCGAATTCTAAGGCAACCTGAATCCGTGTTTGCAAAGGTATTTTAGGCCGAATCTCAGAGAGAGATATGCGACTTGTTTTGAATTAGATCTGAGGCAAAGAGGGAAAACATTTCAGGAGAAAACGTGAGGACAAGCTGAGAGTATAACGCTGAGGTTGAAGTCTGTCTGTATAGGCTGAGGTTGAAGTCTGTCTTTGTGGGCATATTGAGGCTTGTTCTGAGGAAAATTCTGAAGCAAATTCCAGACCTGTTCTAAGGTTAAACAAGGGAAGATTTGGAGCTGTGGTAATAAGCCAAACTTCAAGAAAGTATATAAGCCAAGTTCTAAATCTGAGTGTGAAGACATTTTCGTTTTGAGGTAAAATTATGAAACTTATTTCAAGAGTGATCCTTGGCGTGACTTTTGATTGTGTGCTAAAAGTGCACCTTATTCAAGCTCTAGTGGACATCGAGGAGACTAGGCTTGCAACTAGTGATGTGAAAGGTTTCAAGTCCTTGTCACTATGCAAATCTTTGCCCTTTGTGGAAGAAAGGAAAGAAACATAAGCCATCTCAAAAAATGTCAAGGAATGCAAGCAAGAACGACGAGGAGTTCTTCTCTATCTCAGCTTCCTCAGGAGGACCAAAAGCAAGATTGAGCATGATTGTAGACTAAGGTAAGTTTTGTACTACTTTCCTTAATTGATTTCATAATTACTCTGTAGTATCTTGCTTTTGATAATGAAGGATATTATCCCTAGTATGGGAGCCCTCATGACTTGGATCATGATCCCTGGTACGAGAGTCCAATTTTTCTTGGTTGGTTATTATCCTAGTACAAGAGGCCATTTTGGTTGTTATTCCTATGGAAGGACATCTTGGTTATTATCTTAGTACAGGAGGTCAGATTTCTTATTTCATTATTGAAGGGCCATGATCCATGGTACGTGAGCCCAATTTTTCTTGGTTGGTTATTATCCTAGTACAGGAGGCCATTTTAGTTGTAATCCATATGGGAGGCCATCTTGTTTATTATCCTAATACGGGAGGCCATATTCCTTGCTTAGAAAAGTACTGTAGAGGAACTAGAGGACCTGAGAAGACATGAGATGTCTCCAGGATAACAACACAAGAAAATGATGATGTCACAATTTTCTCCAGGACATATGTTTATCCTTCCGACTTCATAGGGATTCACTTGACTTGGAGGGAGTCAAACTATTTGAGAAGAAAGAAGAAACAATACCTTATCCCCCTTCAGTAGTTCAGAGGGAGACAGTTACAAATCCAGTTGATCTAGTTGATCCCGTAGCTCTAGTTAATGTTCCTAGAGACATTGCAATAGGTCAGAAGAGGCCTACATGGGCTCGACAGACTCTGCAGGAGGCAGAGGGACATGCAATTCCTCATGGTACATTCCGAGAGAGAAAGAGACCACGGATATTTTCGAGCTATGTTTTAGCTATGAGCCACATCATAGATACTGAGCCTTCTTGTCATGGAGAAGCAACAGGTCAACAGGTTTGGAAAGATTCCATGACCGAAGAGTATTGGTTCTTCATGAAGAATGATGTGTGGGATATTGTTTTGAGACCAGAAGGAAAGTCTGTAGTGACTTCCAAGTGGATCTATAAGATCAAACATGCAACTGATGGAAGTGTTGAAAAGTACAAAGCGATACTTGTGGCTAGAGGATTCTATCAGGTGGAGGTAATAGATTATGAGGAGACATTTGCTCCTGTTTCCCGATACACTTCCATCCATACGATTATTTCCCTTACAACATCCATGGATTGGAAACTACATCTGATGGATGTGAAGACCACCTTTCTCAATGGTGAGATTGAGGAAGAATTTTACATCGAGCAGCCAGATGGATTCGTGTTACATGAAAAGGAGTCTCATGTGTACAGGTTGAAGAAATCCCTATATGGACTAAAGCAGACACCTCGAGTATGGTATGAAAATATTTTTGGATACTTGACGAGTTTGGGTTTCAGAAAGAGTGTTGTTGATCCAAACCTATACTACAACATTGTTGGTGACGAGTGCCTGATTTTGGTACTATATGTTGATGAATTATTCCTCACTGGTTCAGAAATCCTCATTGTTGAATGCAAGTGTGCATTGGCTTCTGAATTCGAGATGGAGGACCTTGGTATGATGCACTATTTCTTGGGACTAGAAGTGTGGCATAAGACTGATGATATTCTCTCAAGTCAGGGGAAATACATAGTTTATATATTGAAGAAATTCAGGATGAAAGATGACAAATCCATGTCTACACCGATGGTAATGAATTTGAAGAAAATGAACGAGGCTTCTTCTAATTCAGGCGAGATTGATCCACATATTTACAGACAACTGATTAGACCATTGATGTATTTGGTTAACACCAGACCTGATATAAGTTATGCGGTGAGTGTACTCAATCAGTTTATGAGTCAGCCAAGATAGACACACTGGATAACAGTGAAGCATGTGTTGAGATATTTACGAGGCATAGTTGGTTATGGAATGAGATATGCCTCCGGTGTATACATGAGATTGTAGGGATATGCCGATTCAGATTGGGCAGGGAGCGCAGTGGACCGGAAGAGAACCTCCGGTCGTTGTTTTACTTTGGGATCTGCCATGGTTTCCTGGTGCAACAGGAAACAAACTTTTGTGGCTTTGAGTAACACAAAAGCAGAGTACATTGCATTATGTGTGGCAGTCCACGAAGTAGTGTGGATTCACAAGCTCCTTGCAGACTTATTTGGACATGACATGGATTCTACTGTTATCCATTGCGATAACCAGAGCTGTGTGAAGCTCTCAGATAATCCTGTGTTTCACAATAAATCGAAACATATTGAGATCAAATACCATTACATCAGAGATATGGTGCAGAGGAAAGCAGTACATGTGAAATACCTTTCTACACACGAGGAAGTTGCAGATGTCTTCACCAAACTGCTTGCCAGGATGAAGTTCAAGTACTTCCATGAGAGATTTGGCCTGGTGGAGAATGCCTCCCTAGCTGAGCGAGAGTGTTGATGATTGCAGCTTCATGAGACATTCTCCAGGTCGTTCTCCTTTAGACTGAGTTGAGACGATTTGTGAGAAATCCCATGTGATGGGTGTGTCATACTCCTCTAGACTAAGTTGAGATGACGTGTATGGTCTCTTGTCGTCCTCCTCTAGATTGAATTGAGATGACTTGAGATGGTCTCCTGTCGAACTCCTATGGACTCAACTGAGTCGACTTCAGATGGCTCTCCAGATGGAACTCCTATGGACTTAGTTGAGTTGATTTGTTGAGAGTGACATCCATGTGGTTGAACACAGGTGGACATGTCCCTAGTGGAAGAGCACTAGAGGATGTGTGAGATCCCTTGCTATATTTTCAAAGAGTAAGACTTTGGTAAAACCCTAATTTGTGTTGTAAAGGGTACAAGCCAGCTCCACCAAGAAAAGGTAATTAATATTGTGTAAAGATTAATTATATTATTGAGTTATAGAATTCAGCCCTATTGTGCCAATAGACACATCCATTTGATATGCAAGGTGATGTATAAATAAGAGATAGATCCCCATTGTGGATTATCTCTCTCATTCACTCAACGCATGGTCTGAAATTATGAGGACCGAAGTGCACACTCTTTTCTAGCCACTATTATTCTTGGTCATAAAACACCCTATTGTGTGCCAGGGTTTTGTCTTGAGGGCCACCTTTGTTGGCATCTATATTTTTCAGTGGAGAGGGTGATCTTCTCTTGGAAATATAACAAAGGATTGCTTGGTTTTTCCCTTGGTTGAGAAGGGTTTTCCTAGGATAATTTTTGGTGTCTTTTTGTGCATGGTTATTCTTCTTGTGATCTTGGTTTACCGCAGCTAGTGTATTGCTGCTGCAGTGTTTATATTTCAAGCTCATTCTAAAATAGAAATAAACTACATGTGTTTGAGCCAACATAAAAAATATAACAATTATGAACAAAGTTAGTAATGTGAAACAACAGTGGCATCTCCACTACAAAAATAGCTATGTGAAAAACTATGTCACATACCCACTACGACATAATAGATTTTTCGCCTTTTTCTCGAGGGACAGAATCCCCGAAGTCCTACGAGGGTCTAGCGCAGGCTAGCTCTTCCCTTGTCCACCTTCATGTGATCATTGGTTATGACCACAGGCCAAACAAACTAGGCGCCTTCTCGCATTTCACGACTCAACAATACAGGCGCGTCAAGTCTTTCGACTCTGCAAACCCCAAAATCTGAAATCTCACCTTCGAGGAGATCGACGGCTGTGAGTCTCCCCCTGCTCCGACGGTCCTGGCCGTATCTAGATTTCAGTAACCGGGAGTTCGTAAAGCAAGAGAGTCGAGTCTTTCGACTTTGCAAACCCCGAAATCCGAAATGGGCTAAGGTACTTGGCTCCACCCTTGTCTCAGTGTCATGTGACCTTCGGCTAGGATGCAAGTCTCAGTGCCTATCTCTTTCGGGTTTCGCGACTTCGCAATTCCTGTTGCAAGTGTTCCTTACCTTTTGGAATGCCGAACCCTGAAACACGATATAGGTCAATAGAGTGTTGACTCCTTCCTTGTGACGAGAACACGCCACCTGTCACTTCCACGTGACCCTTGTTCTAGGATGTACCACTTGTCATCCACGTGGCTCCTACATTTGGGATGTGCCACATGTCTTCCCTAGCCGTCGGCTTTCGGGATTCAAGAGAACAACAAACTATCGTCCCCTTTTCTCTACAAACCCCAATTTCCGATACATGGGTTCTTGTACGAGATCCAACGATCCCCAGTGGTTTGGATCCAACGGTCCAGATTCTTTCGGAGTTTTCCCCGAACTCGGGCCGCTCACCACGTGTCTCCTCCGATGGATGGTCCAGACCGTTCCAGGACTCATCCTTTTTACCACAAAGTGCGTTGGGGTTTCAGGCACCGGGATTTCGCGACTTGCGAAAACGAGGGATCTTGCCCTTGGGTTTCCTGGGTGCCGAAACGCTGAAACCTATTCACTCTATACTGATTTGGTGTTTCGCATACAGGGATTTCACGACTTACGAAGACAAGGGGTCTTGCCCTTGGGTTTCCTGAGTGCCGAAATGTTGACCGGTAGCCACGTGTCCTCTACAAATGGACGGTCCAGGTAACTCCCCTAGATCTTGGGATCTACAGTCCCGATTCCTTTGCTATCTGCGAAGGCCAAAAATGGGTTGAGGCATTAACACCTACGTTCCTTCCTCCAATCTAGCAGTTGTGACAGACCTCGGATCCTCCGAAAGGATCTCGTCTGTTCGTCTAGCAAACAAAAAGGGTACTCTCTTTCGGTATTTGAAACTCGCTATCCTTCCTGAACTTCGTCAACCATGAAGGACTTGAGAGCGTTGCACTCTTTCTCCTGGACTTGACTCTTAGAAGAGTCTTCAACACAACTATTGTGCTCCTTCATCAAGGGGTTCTAGGGTTCTATTTGATCGCAGAGAGCCTGTGCATAATCGACACTACCTCTCATGAACTTAATGAACTCTGTCCTCCAAGGGACTCAGGATGACTAGGCGAGTAAACCATCGTACATGCAACTACGCCTAAGATCGACGAGCTCACAGTTCACGGCTCTAGCTTAAGACACTGCAGAACTCCAGAATTTATGGGAACAAGTCATGTCCGAACCCTATAATTCCTTTCTTGCCTAATTATACGACTCAACAGAAAATAGAAGGGATACAGTATAACCATTAAACATTCATTCACATTCCTGAAAGCAAGCACAACATACCAATTCATACACCATTACAACTAAATTACACAGGGTCAGAATTCAGTTATCTATTACAGGTTGCCGCCAACCAACTAACTGTGGGTGTTCGTCCTTCCACCCGACCATAGGCTCAGAGGAATTCAATATTAGCACTCTGGCCACCCCCGTGCCAAGCCATGATATCACCAGGGAACTCTCACTCTTCTTGAGGGTTGTCTCTCTGTTTTCAGTTTATGTTCGGGTCTTGTTTTCTGCAACTCGGAGCTTTCTCGCTCACTTGTGGCCTCGACGAGGTTTCTTAGATGCCCTTCGGCATCAAGCTCGCGGCCTTCTGTTCGTATTCGCTGGAGAGTTTCACGCCTCTCCCTTGCGAGCTCTCGTTCTCGTCTAGTGTCTGGTGTCTCTCCTCTCTTGCTGCCTCTGTGTGTATAATTGTCACCTTCCTTCTGTCAGAAGGAAGCTCGGGTCTACCTGGTTTGTCAGACTCTGCGGTACTTTAGGATGACTTCCTGTAGCTAGACCATGCTCCCATTCATGGGGGTGGTTGGTAGTTCAACCACCGGTCCTTGCCTCATTAACTAATTTCTCTCCCCTAGTGATTTCAAGGCTTCACCCCCACAATCAGTTAATTGCAACTCAAACAATAATACATTTACATTGTCCTCATGCATTAGCATGGTAATTCCTATTTTATGATTAATTACAAATTGGGGGAAACAGGGTGTTACAATTCCCTCCCCCTTAAAGGAACACCGTCCTCGGTGTTCTTTCTCAAAACACCTCTCATGCCTTCATCATTCGGCCACTTCAAAATTCTTGACCTTCATCCTTGGTCATGTCCTTTTTCAGGATCTCAGTCTTCGTCATCTGCCTTCAATAATTCTTGGACACAAGCATATTAACCACAATTTTACTGTTGTTCAAAATTCAAAAGGAAAATTTCATATTCTAGCACAATACTTATCTGTGCGGTTTGTGGATCTGTATCCACATGGTAGTTTTGTTATCCATGCTCATTGGTTTCCTTGACGTACCCATTGGGTGCATGATTCCAATTCAATAGTTCACAAGAGCTATCATGATTTCATTTTCCTTTCCAAGGTTTTTCCGCATGGGAAACTACCCACTGTGTGCATGATCCCAATAGTTTACAAGAATTAATAAGATCTCCTCTTCTTTGCGGTCACTCATCCTCCAGGCCCAGGCTCAGGCATCCCTTTCACTTTTATACAATCCCTCGGGCGATCCATCTTGCTCTGCCGAGGTTTTCTCGCATAGGAAAATTTTAGAGACTCTATCAAGTCTTATAGTCGAGGCGTCCCTCAGACTTTCTCTGCCGAGGCGTCCCTCCGGCTTGTGTTACCTCAACACAATGTATGTCTGGTGATCATGACTTATCATGGGGTTCTCATGGCTCAACAGTAGCCATGTTCATCATTTTTAGTTGTGACAGCCTTCATCTGTCCTTTCAGGACAAATCTTTTCTTCTCACCTGTATCACAGGTACACGAGGTTCGTGAGACATCATTATAAATTCTAACTTTCAGAATTCTATTGCAAATCTGTCACTTACATATTTCCTATTCCACAATTTTTTTTCATATTTGTTCCGCATAGGAACCAGATTCACAATTATGGGACTTTCCTTCCCATAACATTTTAGCTCATCAGGAAATCAGTCTTCCTTATGGGCTTACAACATTGCCATATCCAAGACTCCTTCTTGCAATCATTCCTCAGCTAATCAAATTGTTAGTTCTTATGCACATACATTTTATTGCACCTTTACAACATCGTCACAACAATTTCAGAATGGTGCATACTAACAATCAAATTCACTTTCTCAAAAGGAAATACCATTCCTTGCAGTTTGGCTCAGCAGGCAATCAATCTTTTCTATGGGCTTACCTTACTGCCATATCCATGACCCTCTGCTTCCTGCAATTCATTTTTCAATCAACCAAACAAATTGTTAGATTTTCCATATATATATATATATATATATATATATATATATTTTTTTTCCAAAACGTAATTCAACATTTCAAAGGGTTTTAACAAATGTGCCACTATCCATGGCCACATTCATACCCAATGCACTCTTGCATTGTTATTCAAGTTCGCCACACTTTATGACCTATTCTTGGCCATGGGGTGTTGGAATTTAACCAACATTTTTCTCATATGGTTTATTCGTTTTTCTTTCATTCTTATAGTAGGACCATACTGCCTGCTATAGGTCGATCACGATCCCAAATCAATACACATGAACTCAAAAGTTTCACATGAATGCCTTTATGCATTCCTTGATTGTCCGTGGATTCATGACATATCAGTTCATGAATTTTTCCAAGGGTTACAAACAATGTTTACTACCAGAGGTTCATACCTCCATCATTCATGTTCTCCTTCCTGAGTCATACCTTACATGGGTATCCAAGGCATACCATTGCCTTTCAAAATTCATGCATAACACTAAGACAATAAAATATTTCAGAAGGGGTTCCTACCAAATCCCTTCATACCTTGTGCTACATAGGCACGAATATCTTTATACCGGTTCTTGGCTGCTAGCACTCTCGCTCTGATATTATCCCATCCGTGGTGCTCCATGGGGACTTTTAAAGTCCTTTCGATAATCGTTCCACCGAAACCTTCTCATAGTCATCCTTTGATTGAGGTTGCTCATTATTGGCAACTGTCTTTCTCGACAGTTCCAATATTATTTCTTTCTACACATGACATACACCATAAGCACATTAGTTGTCATGTAAATTAAAATGCAATTACCATAGCATTAAATTAATAAAATATTTTCAGACATGTCTCAACATATTGTATGTACTTCATCACACTGTCCTTAATGTTTTCATGAGTGCAACACAACAGGTCTCAATCATTTTCACAACATTACGACCATCATTACTATGGTGTCAAAACATTTTCGTTCATCAATGTACTAGCTTTCTTGTCCCATAGAAAACATAATGTACAACAAGGAAATGATTGAGGGCTCTCCCCTTCTTCAAATTCTTTCTACATCGCCTGGGGCTTTTTAGCCCAGTCGAGTTATCTCTAAGGTCTCCCTGCCTTTCCTTAATCACAGCTTCAACCAAGCCTTATCAATTAAACGTACTCGTTTATTCTTTTAATCATACTTAGGGGATTTACTTGCCTCTTACCAATTACACTAGTTTCCGCAACTACTCTTTTTTCTGAGCAGCCTTGGTTAGGCCTCACCCTAACCCTTTTTGGGATAACAAAACATGCTTTAATAGCAACTCTTTGCTCATAATGAATCATGAACATGTGCATCTTACACACTCCCATTCGGTTATCAGAATGGTCAATATTCAGTTGTTAGTCTTCTATTAATTACATGATTCTTTCAAAATGTAATCCAGGATTCTTGTATATGGATAGGCCTTGCAACCCATTGTCCAACCTTCAACAATTATTAGGATTGTGACTCTGTTCTTCTAACAAATTCCTTACACAGTTCCTCCACCGGGAACTCCTTCGGCATGCAACTTCCTTGTTGCATATCCATCACTATTTGTGATGGGCTCAGCCTTGAGTTAGTTTTGGATTTTTACTAAATATTCCTCTTAAGGAATATAAACATGCATCTTTACTGTTAAGATTAGTCAATTCAGATTCATTCACAACCCTTCTTATGTGATGCTCAAAGGCGTAATCATTTGTCTCTTATTATGACAAGAGAGCATCTTTGGTCATTTACCCTTTCATCTAATTATATTGGCACTTCCTGAGGAAATGGAATAAATTCCCCTCAGGCTATTATTTGGAACAAAACTTTCATGACTCCCCAGAATGGAGTCAGCTATGCCTCCATAGTATTCATTCAACCTTGGCAAAAACAATGCTTGTTTTATGTTTCGCTCATTGGGAAAAACCATATCGTGCCTATAACTATACTCTTACATCATACGTGTGCATTACTTTGCACGTTTAGTATCATTCATACCTTACTGGTATTAATATCAGGCTTCCTATTATGAAGATTCACACTGCATTCAACTCATGCGTATTCATCATACTAGCTCACGCCTTCTCCTCACGCGACCACCGACGGTGACCATGATTCGAACTAAAAGGCGCTTCACGTTTCGCGATTTCGGGATGCATGTTGCAAGGAACTCTAATTCCTCAATCCCTGAAATCTGAAAACCTAAAAGAACGAAGCTAAGGTTTTCTCGGCTCTTTTATTCACATGACCCTTCGCTCGGAACCTGGGGTCAACTCCTAGACACGCATCGGGATCCCGTGTTTCGACGAATTCTGTGGACAACGCTCCACCGTTTTCCAAACTTCTAATCCATGTGGGTTCGACAACCCAGATTCCACAGTACAGATCTCTTTGCCAATCAATGGTCCTGATCAAATCCCTACTTTCCACCTTTCGGGATTCTGGCGGAGTCCTTACCCCTTAACTCCCGATTTCGAATCCCTGAAAAGTATATGTGTCAGATCAATGATCCATCGCCCGTCTCAATCCAATGGCTCAGGTTGGATGTCAGGATTTCATGACATGTGAGTCCTCAAAACTCTGCCCGTTGACTTCTAAACCTCCGACTCTCGAAGATCCGATTACACTGGATCTACGGTTCAAGTCATCCGCTAACCAATGACCTTGATTGAATCTGTGATTTACCTGGCGTGACTTTGGAAAGTCTACGCTTCTATTTTCCTAACAGACGAAACCTTGAAGCTCTAAATCAACGACTCTCGTTGATTCTAATCTAACAGATACTATTCCTCCTGATCTTGTGAGTGATGAGAGGTTATCAACCTTATCTTCTTCGTTGATCAACCTTCGGAGTTTTCAAACTTTAACACAAGCTTGAGTCTATATGCATGTTCGACATACCAAATTTCCTCACTATCGCTTCTGAGCTTTTAAGTTACTTACATGACTAATCTCATATTCATAACTCATACGGATGTTACCCTTTGTTTATGGGAACAACCAACAAGGGTCACTCTTGGGAATTAGCAACAGTCCCAAAGGACTCCTCTTAATCTTGTTCAAACATATTATCCTTGTTGTCGATCCTACCCATTATAGGTCAGGTAATCTGACCCTACATATTTTTATCAGTCCTCTCAACCGTGAGGAGTTATATGCTCAGGGTTTAGTCTTTTAATAATGTAGTAATTACAACTTTCTAAGGATCCTACCAGTTCTTACCAGATTTCTGAAATCATGAAGGAGTTCTTCATTTGGATCTTAATTCTTACCCAACCAGCCATCTCAATTGCAAGAGACTCTACCTGCTTTAGTAGGTATCCATCGTCACACTTGTAACATAATAACTTAGTTCATGTCCCTTTTCTGGCTCGTGCTGCTCCATAGCACAATTTATTCCACCTCTGTTATTCACACTCAGGTCTTATCAGTAATATTGATCGGTGCATCCTTACTCCTATAAGAGTAGTTACCATTTTAACAGAGGGGTTAAAGAAATTCCCAAATTACAGTTTCATTCTGCGGTCCTTCTTCTTAAAGAGAAAAATGCATATAACAATATCTCCTTATGCGGCTTGTACATGAGCCCAAGCAGGCCAAGTGTTGTAACCATGCTCTGATACCAATTTGTCACATACCCACTACAACATAATAGATTTTTCTCCTTTTTCTCGAGGGACAGAATCCTCGAAGTCCTACGGGGTCCTAGCGCAGGATAGCACTTCCCTTGTCCACCTTCATGTGATCGTTGGTTACGACCACATGCCAAACAAACTAGGCGCCTTTTCGCATTTCGCGACTCAGCGATACATGCGCGTCAAGTCTTTTGACTCTGCAACCCTCGAAACCTGAAATCTCACCTTTGAGGAGATAGATGGCTGTGAGTCTCCCCCTGCTCCGACGGTCTTGGCCATATTGAGATTTCGGTAATCGAGAGTTCGTAAAGCAAGAGAGTCGATTCTTTCGACTCTGCAAACCCTGAAATCCGAAATGGGCTAAGGTACTCGACTCCACCCTTTACTCAGTGTCATGTGACCTCCGGCTAGGACACAAGTCTCAATGCCTATCTCTTTTTGGTTTCGCGACTTCGCAATTCCCATTGCAAGTGTTCCTTACCTTTTGGAATGCCGAACCCTGAAACGTGATATAAGTCAACAGGGTGTTGACTCCTTCCCTGTGACGAGAACACACCACCTGTCACCTCCACGTGACCCTTGTTCTAGGATGTACCACTTGTCATCCATGTGGCTCCTACATCTAGGATGTGCCACCTGTCCACCTGAGTCGTCGGCTTTCGGGACTCAAGAGAATAGTGAACTGCCGTCCCCTTCTCTCTACAAACCCCGAATTCTGATACACAGGTTCTTGTACGAGATCCAACGATTTCTGGTGGTTTGGATCCAACGGTCCAGATTCTTTCAGAGTTTTCCCCGAACTCGGGCCACTCACCATGGGTCTCCTCCGATGGATGGTCCAGACCCTTTCGAGACTCCTCCTTTCTACCACAGAGCGCATCGGGGTTTCGAGCACCGGGATTTCGTGACTTGCGAAAACGAGGGATCTTGCCCTTGGGTTTCCCGGGTGTCGAAGCGCCGAAACCTATTCACTCTATACTGATTCGGGGTTTTGCATACCGGGCTTTCATGACTTGCGAATACAAGGGGTCTTGCCCTTGGGTTTCCCAGGTGCCGAAACGCCGATCGGCAGCCACGTGTCCTCTACAAATGGACGGTCTAGGTAACTCCCCTGGATCTTGGGATCTACGGTCCCGATTCCTTCACTATCTGCGAAGGCCAACAAGGGGTTGAGGCATTAACGCCTACATTCCTTCCTCCAATCTAGTGGTCGTGACAGACCTCGGATCCTCCAAAAGGATCTCGTCCATTCATCTAGCAAACGAAAAGGGTACTCTATTTTGGTATTTGAAACTCGCTATCCTTCCTGAACTTTGTCAACCATGAAGGACTTGAGAGCGTTGTGCTCTTTCTCCTGGACTTGACTCTTAGAAGAGTCTTCAGCACAACTATTGCGCTCCTTCATCAAGGGGTTTTGGGGTTCTATTTGATCGCAGAGAGCCTGTGTATAATCGACACTACCTCTCATGAACTTAACGAACTCCGTCCTCCAAGGGACTCAAGACGACTAGGCGAGTAAACAATCGTACATGCAACTATGCCTAAGATTGACGAGCTCACAGTTCGTGGCTCTAGCTAAAGACACTACAAAACTCCAGAATTTATGGGAACAAGTCATGTCCGAACCCTATAATTCCTTTCTTGCCTAATTATACGACTCAACAGAAAATAGAAGGGATACAGTATAACCATTAATCATTCATTCACATTCTTGAAAGCAAGAACAACATACAAATTCATACACTGTTACAACTAAATTACACAGGGTCAGAATTCAGTTATCTATTACAGGTTGCCGCCAACCAATTGACTGTGGGTGTTCGTCCTTCCACCCGACCATAGGCTCAGAGGCAGTCAATATTAGCACTTTGGCCACCCCCATGCCAAGCCATGATATCACCAGGGAACTCTCACTCTTCTCGAGGGTTCTCTCTCTGTTTCCAGTTTATATTCGGGTCCTATTTTCTGCAACTTGGATATTTCTCGCTCACTTGTGACCTCAGAGAGGTTTCTTAGATGCCCTTCGGCATCAATCTTGCGGCCTTCTATTCGTGATTCGTTGGATAGCTTCGCGCCTCTCCCTTGCGAGCTCCCGTTCTCATCTGGTGTCTGGTGTCTCTCCTCTCTTGCTGCCTCCGTGTGTATAATTGTCACCTTCCTTCTGTCAGAAGGAAGCTCGGGTCCGCCTGGTCTGTCAAACCCTGTGGTACTTTAGGATGACTTCCTGCAGCTAGACCATGC
Source organism: Picea mariana (assembly GCA_032191745.1). NCBI lineage: Eukaryota > Viridiplantae > Streptophyta > Pinopsida > Pinales > Pinaceae > Picea > Picea mariana. The sequence continues at coordinate 28,864 of JASDQU010306253.1, forward strand.
TCCCATTCATGGGGGTGGTTGGTAGTTCAACCACCGGTCCTTGCCTCATTAACTGATTTCTCTCCCCTAGTGATATCATGGCCAGTACTTTCAAGGCTTCACCCCCACAACCAATTATTGGCAACTCAAACAATAATACATTTACATTGTCCTCATGCATTAGCATGGTAATTCCTATTTTATGATTAATTACAAATTGGGGGAAACAAGGTGTTACAAATTATTAGGGTTTTGGAGACTTATGTTCTCAGTGGTTATTCGATGCCCTTATCAATACAATATTAGTGTTGGATGGCCTAAGAAATATGATAGTGAGTGTTAAAAGTAAACTAGAAAATTAAACATTTTCACTATCATCGTTTATTTGACGCAATATACATAAAAAAACTATATATTTTTTCTAGATAGATCTTTCAAGGAATGTTACAGATGTGGATTGCATTGTTCTCTAATGAATGTTAATATTAAAATAAGATTGAGGAGCTTCCAAGGATATTTGGTTGGTCACATTTCTTCTTTGATTTGGAAATGCAATTAGAATCTAGAAGGCCCACCACATCTCTAGTTGCAAAAGTGTTTGTGCTTATACCATTGTGTGGTTGAGTCAGTGTTGCTTTCAACTTATAGCTTGTTTGTGGATTTCATTGTTTTTCTGTGCATGCATGATTACCCTTTTTTTTTGAATTGAATGTCTAGTAGGTACTTTCCTTTGGTGACATTTGGCCTTTGATTTTGAAATGCGACAATAATGTGGAGGGCCTACCACATTTCTATTTACAAAAGTGCTTGTACTTGCATGAATCTTTTTCTAAGTCAAATTTTTTCTTTTGAAAGGGTGCTACTAGACTGATGCTCTAATTTTGAGACATAAATAGAATATAGAAATCCTACCAGAGTTATGTTTATAGTAGTGTTTGAAATTTGCATAACTATCTTGCCAAGCTAGTTTTTTCTTTCAATGGACCACTTCTAGAGAAATTCTCAAATGAAAAAAGAATCTAGAAGGCCGACCAAACTTCTATTTATAGGTGTGTTTGTGGTTGGATCATTGTTTAGTTGAGTGAAAATTTTCCTTTGAACAATTCCCACTTCTTAGCTAATTATGGAACATAAGCATTGTGGCTGACAATGGTTGGAAACCTATGTTGGTAGTGGTTCTTTTCTGCTTTGAAAAATATGGTATTCGACACATGTTTCTGCTAGATGGTTTGAGAAATCTAGTGCCTAGTGTTGAAGTTAATTAATCAACTAGAAATCTAAATGCTCTTGCTCTTGCCATGACGATATATACATAGGAAACTATGGTGATATGAATGCAAGGTTCGCCAGGCCCTTTTGGTTGGTAGCACTTGGCCTTTGATTTTGGAATGCAATGAGATTTTGAAGGGCTTACATTATTTCTACTTACAAAGGTATTTGTACTTGCATCAATCTTTGGCTAAGTCAAAATTTTTGTTTTGAAAGGGAAATTCTCCGCTAGTTTTAAAACACAAAAAATCTTCAAAGCCTATGAGACTTATATTTACAATAGTGTTTGTACTTGCATGAGTCTCCGATCAAGTAATAATTTTTCTATCAATGGGTCACTTCCAGAGTTATTCTGAAATGAAAAAGGAATCTAGAAGGCACACCACACATCTATTTACATATGTGTTTATGCATGCATCATTCTTTGGTTGATGGACAATTTTCTTTGCACATGGTACTTTTCATCTAATTATGGAACATAGGTACTTCTAGTTAAAAGTAGAGTTTGTACTTGGATCATTCTCTAGCACAAAAACAAGAAGAACATTTGCTTGAGATATTGTATGATTATTGACCTTTGGTGGAATAAGTTTTCTTCTTTTCTCTTTGTGTGAATCAGGTTGTCCTTCATTAGACTAGGTTTGGACTTCAACTTGCATATTTGACTCTTTTATAGCTTTGTAGGTTCCACTTCTTCACTTGAAATTTATTAGCATGCCATCATTAATAATATGTTAATCTATAACCTCAAAATTGAGGTTATTATGAACATACTTAGTAACATGTAGCAACAATTGGATCTACAATACAATAATAATGAATTCCAAAACTTTTGGGGTTCTCAAGACTTATGTTGTTAGTGGCCCGTTGATGCATTGAAAAATATGGCATCCAACACAATACTTGTGCTAGACGTCTAGAGAAATATGATACCCAATGTTGAGGATAATTAGTAAACTAGAAAATGCCTTTTTTCTTTAGTGCATTTATCAGATATGAAGTGTGATAGGGAGGTCCATATTATGCAATGTTGGAATGACCATGAGAATGATACTAGCTCAGAAGATGAGACCCATAACCCCCCATAAACTTTGCGCCGTCTTGAACTTTGTTCACTACATCATTCCCTGTGAAGCCTTTATCTTTAACCATATTCGTTGCATCATTCCCTGTTGAACCTTGGTCCAGATGCATATCTTGGCTAGTTCAGATCAATCTCCTTTCCAAACCAATCCTGTTGGATTCAAATGTATAATTCTGGCATAGGCCAGGAACATTTCCAATAGAACCAAGTTATTCAAGTAGATTATTAAAGTAGATTCATAGGGTTTATCCCTAGTCTAAATTATAGGTTATACTATAATCATGGAAGTCTCTTCTCTTTAAGTTAAACCCTAGTTTATCTCATCGTCTATATTATTATATGTCATTCATGTTATAATTCTTCCTGATTCTTTAATTCATAAGTAAGTGTTGACCAAAATTGGTCACCCCTATTTTCTCTCTCATGGAATAATAAAAAAATTGATATCGGAAAAAGAAAATTTTTGAATGATAACAAGTTCATTGTGTAGCCCTTAGTTTGAGCTTCGTTACACATTTTTTGGAATCAAAATCTGACTCCGAAATCAAAATCAGCTTCGTATGCCTAAGATATTCAAGATTTCGTCCAGAAGTCCGACAGAGAGATTACAAAAGAACTATGAATAATGTTTCTATGTGTCATGTTCTCCTCTCCATTTAAATTTTTTTGGATAAGTACTCTCCTCACTTAGTCATTTCTCCACACTTCTCCTCTCCTTTCCCTTCACCTCTCCTTTCACCTCTCTCCATGCTCTCATTCTATACTTAGCCATTTTCCCATTTCCCCATTACTCTCATATTCTCCTTACTACTCTCCACACTTAACCATTTTTCCATTTTCCCCTTTCCCCTCCTCTCCTTTCCATACTTAACTATTTTCTTTCTTCTTCTGAGCTCTCCTACTACATATTCCACACTTAACCATTTTTCCCTCTTTCATTCTTTATCCTCCTTTCATTACTTAGCCATTTCCACGTTCACATTAATTTTCCCATTTCTTTTGTTTCCCATTTTCTTTGTCCATTTGTAGGTTGGCAGATTGGTCTTTTTACTACTTCTTACTACCTCTTACCTCTCCTCTCAACACTTGTATTTTTTCACAATATTTTACCAGTAATTACCACCCTACCTACCTCCGCATTCACGTAACATAACCCCACACATTCTCCATATTATTTTAATAATATTTATCTTATCCTAAGTTTTCTAGGAACATCTCCAAGTGACACATGGAAACCACATGGAAACTAAGAATTGGTGACACATGGCAGCATGTTATCCATATTATTTTAACAATATTTCTTTTATCCTAAGTTTTTTGGGAACATCTCCAAGTTTTCTAGGAACATCTCCAAGTGACACATGGCAGACACATGGAAACTAAGAATTGGTAACACATGGCAACGTCTTATCCATATTATTTTAATAATATTTCTTTTATCCTAATTTTTTTGGTAACATATCCAAGAAACACATGGCAAACACATGGCAACTAAGCATTGGTAACACATGGCAGCGAGTGAAATCATGACATGTGGAAACTAGCTGGGTGGTGACATGTGGCAGCTCATTGTGACCTATCACACAGGGACACGTGGCGATGATTTGGACTGCTGACTCATGCTGACTTGGTGATTACGAGGATGCCACTGGGCATTGACTGGGCATGAGGTGGATGATGATTGGGCAATTAAAATTTTAATTATTTCATTAATTTCCTAAGGGCTCGAATTCTCAATTCTTTATAGTCTTCTCTTTTCTCACATGAAGTGTATATTACACTTTTCATTATATATCATAAAGACTCCAATATCCCAATACATGTGGGATATCCATTTTAAATAAAAAGTCGAATTTTTCAAAAGAGAAGGTGAAATAAGATCAAGGGCCATAATTGACCCACAAAATTAATCAATGGTGGTTGAGTCTTTGACTTCCCGAGCTGATATCTTGAGCTCCTGCCCTTCGTTTGCAACAAACTATACCTCGTTGGAAACTTATTTTGACAAAGAAGACGATGGAATGGGTCTTGAGAGATGGAATTTCCCATAGTTTTATAAAAAAAATGAAATAACATTCAACAAATTTTTTTATGCCATGCTGATAAATATGCTTGACACTTCGACTTCACAAGGTCATATCGTGAGATACGGGAGTCAGATTTGGATAAAATTCATATCGTTGGAAATATAAGACAATGGAGATCACATATAAACTAGTTTCCATAGCTAAAAAGTTGAATATCATATCCACAAAATTAAATTACGGTCCCCCTTTTAAAAGGTAAATTAATCAAAATTTTCAAAATAAAAGTTTATTAAAAAACTTTTGTTAAAGGACAAAAAGGGACCAACTTCAAGACGTGGATTTTAATGAAGTAAACTCATTAAATACAATTAAATGAGGCATTAATTAAAGTGAATGTCTCAAGAAGAAAATTGTACGGGAAATTCAATAAGAGAAAACACGAACTTCCTCAAGGAGTTAGTGTTGGACACACCGATCACACTGAGAGGGTGGGTGGATTAGTGTGAGGGCTATTTTTACACTTGTCACAAAAATTTAGTTAGAAATCACCATTTAAAACATCATTACTTATTATTTCCATTCATACTTAGTTTCTTTCATGTAAATATATCTCAATTACATACATTAACAATAAAGAGCTATGTACCATCACAATAAAGAACACAAGGAACACCATATATATTTATAAGTTTCTTTTGTATTACGGACTACAATCCTTGGGTTTTATTAGCACCAACTGAAATAGAACACCAGCTCCAAGAGAGCACCAAGTCTCAATGCAAGACCCAACTTGTGTATCTCAGCACCAACTGAGACGTGAGGAATCCAACCCTCAAGTATAAGACCCAACTTTTAGATAGAAAGAAATCTGTCAAACTGTACCAACAGTCTATACCAATACAAGCGCATCAACTATGAACAACCTGTCACCTCAACCTGTCTCATCAATATCATCATCCAAAACTGATCTGTAACTCTGTAACATACATGGTGTATGTGATCACATACCTTCAAACCTTCCTCAACTTCAACAACAAGAAACTAGCATATTCATCAAACTTTACTTTTGTCTCACATGACTAATTTTGGATTAGTCAACAACCCTAAATTGCAAAAATAATAAATATGTACTTGTATTGAATAAAGGTATGAAAATGGTACACAATATTCTTTAGTGTCTTTTCTGCATTTTCTCCAGGTTTCATTGCATGGAACCTCCTAGAAAAGGAGTTATAGAAAAAATGACATTCCTTGCTGAATTCTGATTTATTCTAGAGAGCGAAATTGTAGAGAATTCCACGCATGGAATATTTGATGTATGGATCTGAAAATGGTAGAAAACATACTACACACTGTA
>JASDQU010306253.1:38941-54999 GCA_032191745.1 Picea mariana
CTTGGCCATGGGGTGTTGGAATTTAACCAACCTTTTCCTCATATGGTTTATTCATTTTTCTTTCATTCTTATAGCAGGACCATACTGCCTACTATATGTCGATCACGAACCCAAATCAGTACACATGAACTCAAAAGTTTCACATGAATGCCTTTATGCATTCCTTGATTGTCCGTGCATTCATGACATATCAGTTCATGAATTTTTCCAAGGGTTACAAACAATGTTTACTACCAGAGGTTCATACCTCCATCATTCAGGTTCTCTTTCCTGAGTCATACCTTACTTGGGTATCCAAGGCATACCATTGCCTTTCAAAATTCATGCATAACACTAAGACAATAAAATATTTAAGAAGGGGTTCCTACCAAATCCCTTCATACATTGTGCTACATAGGCACGGATATCTTTATACCAGTTCTTGGCTGCTAGCACTCTCGCTCTGATATTATCCCATCCGTGGTGCTCCATGGGGACTTTTAAAGTCCCTTCAATAATCATTCCACCGAAACCTTCTCATAGTCATCCTTTGATTGAGGTTGCTCATTATTGGCAACTGTCTTTCTCGACAGTTCCAATCTTATTTATTTCTACACATGACATACACCATAAGCACATTAGTCGTCATGTAAATTAAAATGCAATTACCATAGCATTAAATTAATAAAATATTTTCAGACATGTCTCAACATATTGTATGTACTTCATCACACTGTCCTTAATGTTTTCATGAGTGCAACACAACAGGTCTCAATCGTTTTCACAACATTACGACCATCATTACTATGGTGTCAAAACATTTTCATTCATCAATATACTAGCTTTCTTATCCCATAGAAAACATAATTTACAACAAGGAAAGGATTGAGGGCTCTCCCCTTCTTCAAATTCTTTCTACATCGCCTGGGGATTTTCAGCCCAGTCGAGTTATCTCTAAGGTCTCCCTGCCTTTCCTTAATCACAGCTTCAACCGAGCCTTATCAATTAAACGTACTCATTTATTCTTTTAATCATACTCAGGGGATTTACTTGCCTCTTACCAATTACACTAGTTTCCACAACTACTCTTTTTCTGAGCAGCCTTGGTTAGGCCTCACCCTAACCCTTTTTGGGATAACAAAACATGCTTTAATAACAACTCTTTGCTCATAATGAATCATGAACATGTGCATCCTACACACTCCCATTTGGTTATCAGAATGGTCAATATTCAGTTGTTAGTCTTCTATTAATTACATGATTCTTTCAAAATGTAATCCAAGATTCTTATATATGGATAGGCCTTTCAACCCATTGTCCAACCTTCAACAATTATTAGGGTTGTGACTCTGTTCTTCTGACAAAGTCCTTACATAGTTCCTCCACTGGGAACTCCTTCAGCATGCAACTTCCTTGTTGCATATCCATCACTATTTGTGATGGTCTCAGCCTTGAGTTAGTTTTGGGTTTTTACTAAATATTCCTCTTAAGGAATATAAACATGCATATTTACTATTAAGATTAGTCAATTCATATTCATTCACAACCCTTCTTATGTGATGCTCAAAGGCGTAATCATTTGTCTCTTATTATGACAAGAGAGCATCTTTGCTCATTTACCCTTTCATCTAATTATATTGGCACTTCTTGAGGAAATGGAATACATTCCCCTCAGGCTATTATTTGGAACAGAACTTTCATGACTCCCCATAATGGAGTCAGATATGCCTCCATAGTATTCATTCAACCTTGGAAAAATCAATGCTTGTTTTATGTTTCCTCATTGGGAAAAACCATATCATGCCTATAACTATACTCTTACATCATACGTGCACATTACTTTGCACATTTAGTATCATTCATACCTTACTGGTATTAATATCATGCTTCCTATTATGAAGCTTCAAACTGCATTCAAATCATGCATATTCATCATACTAGCTCACGCCTTCTCCTCACGCGACCACTGGCGGTGACCATGATCCGAACTAAAAGGCGCTTCACATTTCGCGATTTCGGGATGCATGCTGCAAGGAACTCTAATTCCTCGATCCTCGAAATCTGAAAACCTGAAAGACCGAAGCTAAGGTTTTCTCAGCTCTTTTATTCACATGACCCTTCGCTCGGAACCTGGGGTCAACTCCTAGACAAGCGTCGGGATCCCATGTTTCGGCGAATTCTATGGACAACGCTCCATCGTTTCCCAAACTTCTAATCCATGCAGGTTCGACAACCTAGATTCCACAGTACATATCTCTCTACCAATCAACGGTCCTGATCAAATCCCTACTTTCCACCTTTCGGGATTCTGGCGGAGTCCTTACCCCTTAACTCTCGATTTCGAATCCCCAAAAAGTATATGTGTCAGATCAACGATCCATCGCCTGTCTCGATCCAATGGCTCAGGTTGGATGTCAGGATTTCATGACATGTGAGTCCTCAAAAATTTGCTCGTTGACTTCTAAACCTCCAACTCCCGAAGATCCGATTACACTGGATCTACGGTTCAAGTCATCCTCTAACCAACGACCTTGATTGAATCGGTGATTTACCTGGCGCGAATTTGGAAAGTATACGCTTCTATTTTCCTAACAGATGAAACCTCGAAGCTCTAGATCAACGACTCTCGTTGATTCTAATCTAATAGATACTATTCCTCTTGAGCTTGTGAGTGATGAGAGGTTATCAACTTTATCTTCTCCGCTGATCAACCTCCGGAGTTTTCAAACTTTAACACAAGATTGAGTCTATATGCATGTTCGGCATACCAAATTTCCCTGCTATCTCTTCTGAGCTTTTAAGTTACTTACATGACTAATCTCATATTCATAACTCATACGGATGTTACCCTTTATTTATGGGAACAACCAACAAGGGTCACTCTTGGGAATTAGCAACAGTCCCAAAGGACTCCTCTTAATCTTGCTCAAACATATTATCCTCGTTGTCAATCCTACCCATTATAGGTCAGGTAATCTGACCCTACATATTTTCATCAGTCCTCTCAACCGTGAGGAGTTATATGCTCAGGGTTTAGTCTTTTAATAATGTAGTAATTACAACTTTCTAAGGATCCTACCCGTTCTTACCAGATTTCTCAAATCATGAAGGAGTTCTTCATTTGGATCTTAATTCTTACCCAACCAGCCATCTCAACTGCAAGACACTCTACCTGCTTTAGTAGATATCCATCGTCACACTTGTAACAAAATAACTTAGTTCATGTCCCTTTTCTGGCTCGTGCCGCTCCATAGCACAATTTATTCCACCTCTGTTATTCACACTTAGGTCTTATTAGTAATATTGATCGGTGCATCCTTACTCCTATAAGAGTAGTTACCATTTTAACAGAGGGGTTAAAGAAATTCCCAAATTACAGTTTCATTCTGTGGTCCTTCTTCTTAAAGAGAAAAATGCAGATAACAATATCTCCTTACGCGACTTGTACATGAGCCCAAGCAGGCCACGTTTGTAACCATGCTCTGATACCAATTTGTCACATACCCACTACAACATAATATATTTTTCTCCTTTTTCTCGAGGGACAAAATCCTCAAAGTCCTACGGGGGCCTAGCGGAGGCTAGCACTTCCCTTGTCCACCTTCATGTGATCGTTGGTTACGACCACATGCCAAACAAACTAGGCACCTTTTCACATTTCGCGACTCAACGATACATGCGCATCAAGTCTTTCGACTCTGCAACCCTCGAAACCCAAAATCTCACCTTTGAGGAGATCGATGGCTGCGAGTCTCCCCCTGCTTCGACGGTCCTGGACATATTGAGATTTCGGTAACCGAGAGTTTGTAAAGCAAGAGAGTCGAGTCTTTCGACTCTGCAAACCCCGAAATCCGAAATGGGCTAAGGTACTCGACTCCACCCTTGTCTCAGTGTCATGTGACCTCCGGCTAGGACGCAAGTCTCAACGCTTATCTCTTTCGGGTTTCGCAACTTCGCAATTCCCATTGCAAGTGTTCCTTACCTTTTAGAATGCCGAACCCTGAAACACGATATAGGTCAACAGGGTGTTGACTCCTTCCCTATGACGAGAACACGCCACCTGTCACCTCCATGTGACCCTTGTTCTGGGATGTACCACTTGTCATCCACGTGGCTCCTACATCTAGGATGTGCCACCTATCCACCTGAGTTGTCGGCTTTCGGGACTCAAGAGAACAATGAACTGTCATCCCCTTCTCTCTACAAACCCCGAATTCTGATACATAGGTTCTTGTACGAGATCTAACGATTCCCGGTGGTTTGGATCCAACGGTCTAGATTCTTTCAGAGTTTTCCACGAACTCGGGCCGCTCACCACGGGTCTCCTCTGATGGATGGTCCAGACCCTTCCGAGACTCCTCCTTTCTACCACAGAGCGCATCGGGGTTTCGAGCACCGGGTTTTCGTGACTTGCGAAAACGAGGGATCTTTCCCTTGGGTTTCCCGGGTGCCGAAGCGTCGAAACCTATTCACTTTATATTGATTCGGGGTTTTGCATACCGGGATTTCATGACTTGTGAAGACAAGGGGTCTTGCCCTTGGGTTTCCCAGGTGCCAAAATGTCGATCGATAACCACGTGTCCTCTACAAATGGACGGTCTAGGTAACTCCCTTGGATCTTGGGATCTACGGTCTCGATTCCTTCACTATCTGCGAAGACCAAAAAGGGGTTGAGGCATTAACGCCTACATTCCTTCCTCCAATCTAGCGGTCGTGACAGACCTCGTATCCTCCGAAAGGATCTCGTCCATTCATCTAGCAAACGAAAAGGGTACTCTCTTTTGGTATTTGAAACTCACTATCCTTCCTGAACTTCGTCAACCATGAAGGACTTGAGAGCGTTGCACTCTTTCTCCTGGACTTGACTCTTAGAAGAGTCTTCAGCACAACTATTGCGCTCCTTCATCAAGGGGTTCTGGGGTTCTATTTGATCGCAGAGATCCTGTACATAATTGACACTACCTCTCATGAACTTAACGAACTCCTTCCTCCAAGGGACTCAGGATGACTAGGCGAGTAAACCATCGTACATGCAACTATGCCTAAGATCGATGAGCTCACAGTTCGTGGCTCTAGCTAAAGACACTGCAAAACTCCAGAATTTATGGGAACAAGTCATGCTCGAACCCTATAATTCCTTTCTTTCCTAATTATACGACTCAGTAGAAAATAGAAGGGATACAGTATAACCATTAATCATTCATTCACATTCCTGAAAGCAAGCACAACATACAAATTCATACACCATTACAACTAAATTACACAGGGTCAGAATTCAGTTATCTATTACAGGTTGCATCATTCCTGTTGGATTCAAATGTATAATTCCGACATAGGCCAGGAACATTTCTAATAGAACCAGGTTATACAGGTAGATTATTAAAGTAGATTCATAGGGTTTATCCCTAGTCTAAATTATAGGTTATACTATAATCATGGAAGTCTCTTCTCTTTAAGTTAAACCCTAGTTTATCTCATCGTCTATATTATCATATGTCATTCATGTTATAAGTCTTCTTGATTCTTTAATTCATAAGTAAGTGTTCACCAAAATTGGTCACCCCTATTTTCTCTCTCATGGAATAATAAAAAAATTGATATCGGAAAAATAAATTTTTTGAATGATAACAAGTTCATTGTGTAGCCCTTAGTTTTAGCTTCGTTACACATTTTTTGGAATCAAAATTTGACTCCGAAATCAAAATCAGCTTCGTATGCCTAAGATATCAAGATTTCGTCCAGAAGTCCGACAAAGAGATTACAAAAGAACTATGAATAATGTTTCTATGTGTCATGTTCTCCTCTCCATTTTAAATTTTTTGGATAAGTACTCTCCTCACTTAGTCATTTCTCCACACTTCTCCTCTCCTTTCCCTTCACCTCTCCTTTCACCTCTCTCCATGCTCTCATTCTATACTTAGCCATTTTCCCATTTCCTCATTACTCTCATATTCTCCTTACTACTCTCCACACTTAACCATTTTTCCATTTTCCCCTTTCCCCTCATCTCCTTTCCATACTTAACTATTTTCTTTCTTTTGCTCAGCTCTCCTACTACATATTCCACACTTAACCATTTTTCCCTCTTTCATTCCTTATCCTCCTTTCATTACTTATCCATTTCCACGTTCACATTTATTTTCCCATTTCTTTTGTTTCCCATTTTCTTTGTCCATTTGCAGGTTGGAAGATTGGTCTTTTTACTACTTCTTACTACCTCTTACCTCTCCTCTCAACACTTATATTTTTTCACAATCTTTTACCAGTAATTACCACCCCTACCTACCTCCGCATTCACGTAACATAACCCCACGCATTCTCCATATTATTTTAATAATATTTATCTTATCCTAATTTTTCTAGGAACATCTCCAAGTGACACATGGAAACCACATGGAAACTAAGAATTGGTGACACATGGCAGTATATTATCCATATTATTTTAACAATATTTCTTTTATCCTAAGTTTTTTGGGAACATCTCCAAGTTTTCTAGGAACATCTCCAAGTGACACATGGCAGACACATGGAAACTAAGAATTGGTAACACATGGCAGCGTCTTATCCATATTATTTTAATAATATTTCTTTTATCCTAAGTTTTTTGGTAACATATCCAAGAAACACATGGCAGACACATGGCAACTAAGCATTGGTAACACATGGCAGCGAGTGAAATCATGACACGTGGAAACCAGTCGGGTGGTGACATGTGGCAGCTCATTGTGACCCATCACACAGGGACACGTGGCGATGATTTGGACTGCTGACTCATGCTGACTTGGTGATTACGAGGATGCCACTAGGCATTGACTGGGCATGAGGTGGATGATGACTGGGCAATTAAAATTTTAATTATTTCATTAATTTCCTAAGGGCTCGAATTCTCAATTCTTTATAGTCTTCTCTTTTCTCACGTGAAGTGTATATTACACTTTTCATTATATATCATAAAGAATCCAATATCCCAATACATGCAGGATATCCATTTTAAATAAAAAGTCGAATTTTTCAAAAGAGAAGGTGAAATAAGATCAAGGGCCATGATTGACCCACAAAATTAATCAATGGTGGTTGAGTCTTCGACTTCCCGAGATGATATCTTGAGCTCCTGGCCTTCGTTTGCAACAAAATATACCTCGTTGGAAACTTATTTTGAAAAAGAAGACGATGGAATGGGTCTTGAGAGATGGAATTTCCCATAGTTTTATAAAAAAAATGAAATAACATTCAACAAATTTTTTTATGCCATGCTGATAAATATGCTTGACACTTCGACTTCACAAGGTCATATTGTGAGATACGGGAGTCAGATTTGGATAAAATTCATATCATTGGAAATATAAGACAATGGAGATCACATATAAACTAGTTTCCATAGCTAAAAAGTTGAATATCATATCCAAAAAATTAAATTACAATCCCCCTTTTAAAAGGTAAATTAATCAATTTTTTCAAAATAAAAGTTTATTAAAAAACTTTTGTTAAAGGACGAAAAGGGACCAACTTCAAGATGTGGATTTTAATGAAGTAAACTCATTAAATACAATTAAATGAGGCATTAATTAAAGTGAATGTTTCAAGAAGAAAATTGTACGTGAAATTCAATAAGAGAAAACACAAACTTCCTCAAGGAGTTAGTGTTGGACACACCGATCACACTGAGAGGGTGGGTGGATTAGTGTGAGGGCTATTTTTACACTTGTCATAAAAATTTAGTTAGAAATCACCATTTACAACATCAATACTTATTATTTCCATTCATACTTAGTTTCTTGCATGTAAATATATCTCAATTACATACATTAACAATAAAGAGCTATGTACCATCACAATAAAGAACACAAGGAACACCATATATATATTTATAAGTTTCTTTTGTATTACAGACTGCAATCCTCGGGTTTTATTAGCACCAACTGAAATAGAGCACCAGCTCCAAGAGAGCACCAAGTCTCAATGCAAGACCCAAATTGCGTATCTCAGCACCAACTGAGACGTGAGGAATCCAACCCTCAAGTACAAGACTCAACTTTTAGACAGAAAGAAATCTGTCAAACTGTACCAACAATCTATACCAATACAAGCACATCAACTATGCACAACCTGTCACCTCAACCTGTCTCATCAATATCATCATCCAAAACTGATCTGTAACTCTGTAACATACCTGGTGTATGTGATCACAGACCTTCAAACCTTCCTCAACTTCAACAACAAGAAACTAGCATATTCATCAAACTTTACTTTTGTCTCACATGACTAATTTTGGATTAGTCAACAACCCTAAATTGCAACAATAATAAATATGTACTTGTATTGAATAAAGGTATGAAAATGGTACACAATATTCTTCAGTGTCTTTTCTGCATTTTCTCCAGGTTTCACTGCATGGAACCTCCTAGAAAAGGAGTTATACAAAAAATGACATTCCTTGCTGAATTTTGACTTATTCTAGAGAGCAAAATTGTAGAGCATTCCACGCATGGAATATTTGATGTATGGATCTGAAAATGGTACAAAACATACTACATACTGTACTCTAACTAAAACATTTGGTCTTCTTGAATTTGGACCTGTTATGAAGAAGTTATGACATTTTTACTCGAAACACTTGTTTTAGACTAGTTTCAGGACTAGCCACAAACCCTATTTTCCACAGAGTGTCACTCCCAAAATACAATGACCCACAAGCTGAAATTTTTATCATAGTTACTTGGATATATTGTCTCAACAACCTATATATTTCATTGTCTGAATCATTCTAGAAAAAAATTATTGTGAAAATGGTGAGATGACCTGTAAATAACATACCTTAGAAAGCATCATCAAAATACTTTATCCTCCCTTGAATTTTGGCCTTCTTTACTTCACCTTCCCTCTGAAATTCACCTTAGATCTCCTTTGGTTACCTCATTCACTTGTATATATTCAATATGCTCAATGGATATAAATGGGGGACCCTTGCTCTCTTATTTATACTCTCCAAGTAGCTTCCACTAGAAGTATCCACTTAACTTAACCACTTTCTACAAATAGTAAGTTCTCCACTTCTAGTTGCAACTAACTTTATTATTTAATTAATTTCTTTTGCAACCACTTTGACTTGTCCATAATTAGTAAACTCGCCATTTCTTGTTGCAACCACTTGATTATTTAAATAATTTCTCTTTGCAACCACTTTTACTATATTATTTAAATAATTTATCTTTACACACAACTTCTTGTTGCAACTAAATTTTCTATAATTATTCAATTCATAACTTCTTTTCCCTTAACTAACTTCTTATTCATTTAGCCACTTTTTCCACTTAACCACTTTATCCACAAATAGTAAAATCTCCAATTATAGTTGCAACTAATTTATTTTTAATTGTTTTATTGTTGCAACCACTTAACACATGACTAACCACTTTGACTGGTCAATTTCTTCTAGGAGATTCTAGAATAATTTGACTTATTTGACCTTTTAGAGGCTTCTAGATAACATGGCCATAACTCTCTAACCGTGAGGAGTTATGTGACGTTCCACATATCACCGAAAACAATATGACATATACTATCAAAATGGGATAGTTTCTCCTGAAAATTCACTAATATTCATTACATTATTCCTTAATCAAACTTGGGTTCCCTAACCACACTCCTGGGATACCTAATCATTTGGAATTCACAAAGCATCTTTTCGTGAGGGATTTCACCATACAGGGACCAATTTGAGAACTTTATCCAAGAGCATCTTCCCACAAGGGATTTCACCATAAGGGGACCACTTTGGAGTTCATCCATTTTGTTATTCCTATCAACCATGACAAGACAACAATGAACAAYAKTTACATCATCTYRTCTATACATTAATCCATGAGAATACATCACTATGACACCACTTGACATMTTTGACATCAATTACATCTATGACAACATATGTCATCAATCAATACMTCAATGATACTATGAAAAAAYATCAAATMTTTGACATCAATCATTTGACATCAATGACAACATAATGCAACAGTTAGAAGACCAAATTTTTAAAAGGCAAGAAGGGGTTTCATCAAAGGTCCATTATCAKAGGGGTAGAAGATGAGAACAAGAAGAGATCAACCATGAATATATATCCAAGATTAGAATCCTAAAATAGAGATATCAATCTTCTCCATTTCTTTTCTTCTTTTACATTGACTTCTCATGGATTTATGTTTGTATTTTTGAACCAAGCATGAGGTTGAGTTTCCAGTGTTCTTTCATGTATTCTTCAAATGATTTTCTTATATGATCATGGAGAATTTAAAGCCATGAATGTGACTGTAAAATATTTCATTAATAAAACTTGACAAAGAATTGATTTGAGGCATGACTTCAATGCTGTTTCAGATCTTGGACTTTTCTGAAGGTGAGATGTTTGAAGTATGCTTATCAAATTTTCTTCTATTTTAACTGCAATACTCTTTTAAAATTCTTTGAGATGATAAAATTTTTTCTCTTCTATTTCTCGTGAAGAAGATATGGATGTATTTGTATGTGACTAAGAAGGTTGTATACATGATGTTGAGAAAATATATGTTATGATATTGAAGCCTCCCTTGAATATTTTCTTATTGTAAAGAGACTTTTGTTGCATATAAAGATCATATCAGGTTATTGAAGAACCATATTATTTACAAATCCAAGTAATAAATATTTGGGGTTTGTTGTTTAGCATTCTCCCTAATCCAAGATATCATAGATATATATTTCAACTAAAGAGGAGTGACACCTCTAGAAAAATGGAGGGGGATTCATACCATCATGAGGTTGTTGTTTTTGTCATAAAATACTCAAACATCAATAGTAAGGAAAGAAGATAATTCCCGCCAATCTGCCTCCAATAGTCCCATCTATCCCAGTTTATTCCCACAGATTAATTCCACTAGTTTCTCTTAGGTAATTTCATCAGGTAGTCTATCTCGATCTGCTAGTTCTTAGTCTTCTAATTCATCTCATGTAGTTCCATCTGTCTCTTTCAGATTGCCTTGTTGGACTTTAATCCTAATGGACTAAGGATTCACTTTCTCAGCCTACTATTCCCTTAAGTGATTAACTCATAGAGACTACTTTCATGTTATGTTTTCCTGTCAGAAGTTAGGTTAGGTATTCCCGTGGAAAGTTCTTTCATTAGGAGAAGCCATTTCCTATCTATATCTTCTTTCCCATCTATCTATTCCATTTATTCTTTCTATCTATCTATATTAGGTAGGATAGGATAGGCATAATATATAAAGGGTATAAAAGGTAGAAAGACAAGGCAGACAAGCATCATACAACTGCAGATAGTATATTTGTAGAAGGGGCAGGGATATTTCTTTAGATATTATATTTGTAGAAGGGGTAGGGTGATTTATTTTGTATCTATCTATCTTGATATTTTTATCGCACAAACTATAGGTTGGGAAAATCTTGATCCAATCCACAATATGGTGATAATGGTGGGAGAATCTACCCACTGTCACCTTAGGTAAACCCTCCCCTCACTTTAGTGAAGGATAAATCCAACACAAGGGGGGAATCCTAGGTGACCCTAAGGGGGAAATGATATGGAATGGTGAGATTATGGAAGTGATTCCCCTATAGGTCAATTTACTAAGTGAAGAATGACTTGGTAACGAGTCTCGAAGATGGTCTGTGGTTTCCAAGTGCTTGGGTACCTACCAAAAAGAATTGTACCTACCTGAGACACACAAATAAACACATATACAAGCTCAAAGTTAAGTGGAAAAGAAAGTTAAGCTTGATGTCCCTAATTACAGAAGTAAACAAAAATATATATCAGCAAGAAAAACAACTAATTATTGCAAATTAAACCACTTAAAGCATCAAAGATTTGTTTGGAAGTGAAGCAATAAAACATGTAGATTGTTTCCAACACTTTAGCACAAGATTTAGTGGTATTACAGGGCTATTATATGAAAATTTTAGAGTAAGTTTGTAACATCCAAGTGGCTGTAGAAATTGTTTTCTACAACAACACGTTTAACCAAGAAAAACAAGCAAGTAATCCAACAAAAAGTTCACTAATTAGCAATAGAATGATAATGATGGTTTACTAGTTTATTTCCACAGTTAAATTGCAAGTTAGAATCAAAATAGAAGATGATTTGATGCAGCTCTAATGGATGTATCTTTTAATTATCTATATCTCAAAATCCACCTGAACAATCTAGACACCCTAGAGGATTTCAAAATCTTAAAGCACATAGAAAACATCCCAACTTAAACAATTTCAATATCTCGTGATTCTACGTATCCCAATGCAATGATTTTATTTCTCCAATGCAAGAGATTAGTGCATTTAAATATTGGGTTATGGAGTCTTTAAAATGAAAGAGCTAAGTTGTGCTACTTCCTTGGGGGTGTAAGCCCTTTTACTCCCCAAGTCAAGCAAAAACTAGCTAGGAAAAACCTAGGAGGGTGTAACCCTTTACTTCTCCTAGTATTCCTTTGTGCAACAAATTATTCCAAGACAATTATTATGGGTTTAGTGGGTTTGTATGTACTTATACTCTCCAAAAATATTAACAAATTAACCTTGTAACCAATAAAAGAAGAAATAATAAGAGAGATTCCTTACCTAGTCCAAGCACTAACAAGATAGACTCCCTTTAACTAAGAAAAATCCACCATAAAAACAAGAAATAACCTCCAAGAAAGATAGATCCTTACTTATTCATCAAATAGCCAAGAAAAATCATCACAAGAGATAGTAGCAAAGAGACATAGACAAAATTTCCCAAGTAGGGCACAAATTTCAGCCAATTTTCTTCTCCAACATGGGAGAACTATGATCAAACTGACAAGAATTTGATACCTATTTATACAAATCTCCTAAAAAGTGTTTGTACGCTTAAATTTAGGGTAAAACCAAAATTAAGGGGGCCAACAAACCTTACTTTTCCCCTTTACATCATAAATTCAAATTTATCTTTAAAAAATGCACATAAGAAACCCTAATGTGATGTCATCCCTCTAAAGGGTGACGTTTTGACACTTTTTGCAAGTCGTTGGAGTAAATAATGGAATTCGTTTGGCCTTCTAGGGCATCCCTCTCATGTGCTAGGGTTTACTCCTTCAATCCAAGCCTTCTCCTATCAAAATGTGCCAAGTGTCCATCGCCAAAACCTTCACCACCAAAACCCTACCCCTAAGGTGACGTCAAGCTCCTCAAGTGTAATGTTTTGGCCTCAAGAGAAACAAATTGGTCTACAAATGGGCTAGGATAGATCCTCCAAGGTGTCTCTTAGGCATGAACAGGCTACCATCATCGTTTGATGTGTGGGCCATGGTATCCAACCTATGGGATTCAAGCCCCAAGGAATCCCAAGCTAGGATTGTTCTTCCAAAATTGTCCACCAACTAGGTCCTGCAAAGACAATGAATACGCCCTCCAAGAATCTCAAGTCAAATGAATCATGATAAGTAAATCAAATCAAAAAAATAGCCACCCAAGTATATGCATAAAAAACCACCTCATCAAACTAAACAAGTGCTTAAATATCTTATGAAATTTCCCAAGTTTGGGTATGGGAGGGTTGACAAAGTGACCTAGTGGGTGAATTGTACCTCAAGTTTTGATCTAGATTATTTTCGGAACGAAATGAAAGCAACAATATTACAATGAAATACACATAAAAATTGCTAGAAACATAGAAACACAACAATACATGATTTCTATCAATGAAATAAATGTACAGAGACTATAAAAATAGAGAGTGCAAGACTCAATAGAATGGTTACAGCTTTATCTCTGAGAAGAGATGTGACGACTATGCTCATTCACAAGAATATCATTAAAATGAGGCTCTGAATGCCTTTTAATGATAAACATGAATTCCAAACCCTAGACATCCAAAAACCTAACCCTAGGAGATGAAGCGCCAACAGTCATGTGGGTCTCGTTGGGGTAAGTTAGTACATTAACTTCCCAGGGTAGCAACTTTTGCATACGATCTTCATTTTAGGAGTGTGATAGCCTGTTGGAAAGGTATTTTCAAGAACTACGCATTGTTACATCAAACTCTAACTTCGTCTATACTTTGACTTTGTAAATACAAGAAAACATTGTTTAGGGCCCCAAAACGGCCTTGGAAGTAAAAAAAGATGTATTGACATGAAAAATTCCAAATTAAGCCAGTTGGAATAGGTGGGTGACCACCAATATATACCTGGATGCTGTGTAGGGATTCAGGACAACCCTGGAAGTGCATAACCCACAATTACAAAGAAATGTCCCCATTACAGAGAAATGTGTTGAACTGAAAATTGTCAAGATGAGCCAGTTGGAATTTAGAATAGGTGGGTGGCCACCAATATCCACCTGGATCAATCCTCCCCCCTTAGGAAGAAATGGTCTCCATTACATTGAGTTCCTAGGGAAGAGGGGAAAGCATTTTATGAATCTGAATCTTGGTGATTTGTGTGCCTTGTTGGAGAAGTTGTGTTGCTTGGTCTATGGAAGGCTGTCACGAACCTGTTGCTGGCAGGGTTGAGTCTGTTCCACCAACCTGTTGTGTCTAGGATTGACGAGGCATTGTGTAGGCACCATTGTAGGTGAATAAAAAATATCTTATTTCTCTTCGACAATCTGCTTTTGCTAGATAGAAGGTGTTGAGGATATAGTGGTTGTAGTGGCCTTCTATGCATCATTTGAACAAAATTTGAAGAGGATGAATTTTGCAGTATGAGAGATTACCTTGCGACATTGTTTTGGTGGAACAATAGTCAGAACTACCTCGGGTATTTAGTAGAGTTGACCCCCCAGAGTAATAATGACACTACGAGGTTGAGAATCATAAACAACATGACATTTACATATTTATGGTTGGCCCAAAACAACATCACAGACATCAAGAGGGGAAACATCACACACTACCTCATCCTTGAAGGGCTGGATGCCATAGGATAGGTGACACTACTGGCTGACATAGAGATCTTTCCCCTGGTGAATCCACTCGATGTTGTATGGATGTGGGTGCGGTTTTGTCGACAACCCCAAATTTTTGATGAAATCCGTTGAGATGAGGTTCTTCTGGGTGTCGTTATCAACAATGAAATGCAATGGGGTCCCCTTCACCCACATCTGTGAATGGAAGAGGTGCTCCCCCTCTTTAGTATCTACTAGTTCTTTTGGTTGAATTTTTGCGATAATGATAGTAGAAGTGGGGTCTGCGTCGATGATCTATCTGTTTTCAATATTTTCTAGATCATATTCTGAATTAGGGTTCGACTCCTTTTCTTTGACCTTGACCACCAATGACTATTTCAAGAAACATTCATCGGTGTTGTGCTAGGGTATTTTGTGGAAGTCACACCACTTCCTAGTGTCATTATTTGTCTTTCCTTTGCCCTTCTCGTCCCGTCTCTTGGAATGGTTGTATGGAGACTATTGGTTAGGGTCATCTTTACCATGCTTTGGTTGTTGTGAATTTGCAGACCCGAACTCCCATTTTTTCTGATGCTTAAATTTCTGCTCGATTTTGACAACATATCGATAGGCAACTCCTAATGATGAGATGTTTAGGAAATCCATTTTGGTTTGGATTACTTATGCATATCTCCAAGGTATTTCAGAACTAGATGTCTCTCAGAGTCTTTGATACCCAAATTGGTGTGTGTTGACAATTAAAACCGCAACGATGAATTCTGCCCGCAAAGAATTGCTAAGCTCTATTATTTGATTATGATAATAATATTTAACTAGTAGGTGGGACCCCCTTGTTGACTAGAGGTGTTATGATAGATGTGTTACGCTTATATGTTACTGTTGTTACAATGTTTCCTACACAGTCCTATATAGTTGATGATGCAGTCTTGGTTTCATTTGATATGACAACATGGTTGGTTGATGTATTGTTGCTAAATGTTGTTGACATTCATTCACAATACAGGGAAGCGCTATGGATATGAGGATTATTTTTTTACAAGTGTTATGTTATGTTATACATTAAACATTGATTAATGTTCTTACACATGATTTTATTCAAAGGGATAATATGATTATATGGGAGTTTGATGAAAACAAAAGGAAAAACTATGGATAAGTCCGA